>JAVIAB010000047.1:5876482-6158982 GCA_032433765.1 Megaustenia siamemsis | reverse complement strand
TTTCAATGTTAGATGTCAAAGCTTGAGACTTTCAATGTTAGATGTCAAAGCCTGAGACTTTCAGTGTTAGGTGTCAAAGCTTAATGTTGTCAGAATAGCAGGAACCATACATTTATATCATCCCCGACTCCGGAAGCGGCAATAATAAGAAGAAAAAGAAGAAAGACAGGGAGAGAGAGAGAAAGAGAGAGAGAGAGAGAGAGAGAGAGAGTAATTTAAAATACAAGAACCCTGAAGGAGATGCCGTGTTTTATACTGAAAGTCATATTACTCTATTCATAAATAACAAAAAAAACTGTTGGCACGCCACTCTTTAATTCTGAAAGTTAGTTTTGCAAATTTGAAATACTTCAGACATTAGCGATATAGTGTCATCGAAGGGTTAGAGTTATCGTTCAGTTGTTGACAACATAGCAACACTACAAACATGATCGTTGTATCTACGTGACAACCGGCATGTGGGGAGACACGATGTTTTCGTTCTCCAGACTTGCTGTTCTGTGCCATGTTGAAGGGACAATATCCACGTCAATAAGCTCCTGACATTTCAGTAAATGACATAGAACATTACTACCAATGTAAAAACATAGAACATTACCACCAATGTAAGTGACAATGCCAACCATGCTCAGATGTATGCAGGACATTTATAAACACAGACTCGGAGCTAAAGGCATTTCCAACATTTGTTGTAGTGTTGTGTTGGGCTGATAATTCTACCACAATGGGTAGAGTCATTGCAAAAGTCAACAATACGTGAGGTCACCTTTGTCTACATCCCCGGACATGCGGAAGTACGGGGAAATGAAAGAGCGGGCAGGTTGGCTAGCTGCGCTATTGTTGAGGACGGTCAACTAATAGATCAGGCGGACATCATCATGCCCTCTGGGAAGTGGGAAGGACACAGGACTTCGACAACCATGAGTCCACGTCACTTCCTCGGATGAAAGAGATGGGAGTTAAGATGGGCACAGCCAGAAATGAGAAACTTAGTGGCCGTGTACGAAGACTAATCAATCAACACAGAACTTGAGTCGTCAGTCGCTGGACACTGGGACTTGCTGTGTGGAGGAGATCTGAGCACACATGGACATGTTCGGAGTGCAATGATGATGACCTGCTAATAACTCAACTACGATTTCTACCACAAACACGTTGCCATTTGTAATAAAACAACAGCTCGAATGCATCCGCCGAGTTGTGGTGATCAATTACAAACACGTGACTAACCATAATCCCAAAGTTAAACGGCAATTTCCTCTTAAACTGTAATTTTCTCGAGAAAAAAATAACAGAACAACCAGATCATCATTTTTTTGATTGCATGTCCGGCAGTCACTTCACGAGGTCACCACCAGAACATTATCTATAGTGTCGTCACTTCCTTGGGACTATTTCTTCTGAATGAGATCAGAGTACCGGATGTCACGTGTCGATATGACGTTCCTACTTGACTTCCAACTATGGGGGGGGGGGGGGGGCAGACTTATAATCTGGACAGAACTCTCACGCCAGCTGAAGATAAGCGTCGATCAGCGTCGATCAGCGTCGATCAGGAACATCCGATTTATGAGAAGCTGATTGAAGATAACAGGGATAGATTAAGGGGAAGTAAACTCACGGATATGTCGGGCTGATGGTACTGTTAAATTAGTGTGTGGGCTGTCTAACTTTAATCCTGGGGCAGAATGGGGCACCTTTACTCCCGGATTCAGTGTTTTTCTTTTCTATAATGGCCACCATACAAGACGGAGGATCAAAGATCAGAATCTGGTTGTTGTTAGTGCAGGGGTTGATTTCCTCTTCTGCTGTAACGCCAGTGACACGGACGATGTGACCTTCATAGACGGTTCTGTAGTTGGCCATCAATGTGTTTTCCACCAAGATGTGAAGCTGCAGTGAAGCTAATAGTGAAGAGAAATGAAAAAAATAGAGAGAAAAAAAACATAGAAAAAAAAAACGGTATGATTAACGGTTCACTATACAGTTTCATTCTATTTTTTTTTTCTCTCTCTCTCTCTCTCTCTCTCTCTCTCTCAATATATGTCAGCTACAATGAAGCTAAATCCATTATCAAAGGCCAGTATCATGAAAAATGGAAACAAGAACACACAGGGTGTGGCGGGAGGGATGGAAACCTCCAACTATTAAGGAGGTATCAAGTCATCATACTTCTTCGCCTACACAACAAAAACATGTTCTACAGGATTGCCCCCAGTACACACACTGAGAAGGACAATGTGGTCCACACCCACCTCCTTGGAAAGAAAAACTATATGGGGCAACCGAATCACTTAAACAGACAGCTGCCTTCATAAGAGATTCCCGAATCCTAGTCTGAATGACGCCATGATCGCAGAAGAAGAAGAAGAATATATATATATTTTTTTTAATTTCTTCTGACTATTAGCTTCACAGTATCTTCTCATTTTGATGCATTGATGTGCATTTCTTTGTCTTGATTCTCAAATGTGTGCAGTGTTACCTTCAAGTTAGCCCATGTCACGTCAGTGTGTTTGAGAGGCAAGGAAAGAGCAGATAACTTACCTGGTTCGACAGTCACTTCAGATGGACAGACAATGGATAAGATAGATATCATACCAACCCCGGAGATAATGGATAGAATGTAGAGTGCACTGTTTCTGCTTCCTTGTTCGTACACGTTAGAATGAAGGACTTTGTAAGAAATGGATAGAATGTAGAGTGCACTGTTTCTGCTTCCTTGTTCGTACACGTTAGAATGAAGGACTTTGTAAGAAATGGATAGAATGTAGAGTGCACTGTTTCTGCTTCCTTGTTCGTACACGTTAGAATGAAGGACTTTGTAAGAAATGGATAGAATGTAGAGTGCACTGTTTCTGCTTCCTTGTTCGTACACGTTAGAATGAAGGACTTTGTAAGAAATGGATAGAATGTAGAGTGCACTGTTTCTGCTTCCTTGTTCGTACACGTTAGAATGAAGGACTTTGTAAGAAATGGATAGAATGTAGAGTGCACTGTTTCTGCTTCCTTGTTCGTACACGTTAGAATGAAGGACTTTGTAAGAAGTAAAGATGCGTCGTGGACTGCAAGAACTCGGGGTGGAGGCTGGCACTGACAGAACAGAATGGTACTGTTGGTGGATAAAAGGATTGGTAACCTAACCGGCCTGCGTGCTGATTGACATCTCTAGAAGAGGTTGGGGGCACTCAAGCATATGTCCAGATTGTTGTGATGATTATCTGTACATAACATAACATAACATAACATAACATAACATAACATAACATAACATAACATAACATAACACAACATAGCATAACGTAACATAACGTAACAAAACAAAACAAAACAAAACAAAACAAAACAAAACAAAACAAAACAAAGCATAGCATAGCATAGCATAGCATAGTATAGCATAACATAACTATCTTTTTGAATATTCGGTTCTTGGTGATGTTAAAAGTGTGTTTCCTCGTCCTAAAGATTGAAACAAATATGGAGCAAAACTCACAGACAATTGTAAACATGACTTCATACAATTGAACGGCCCTTCGACTGCAGGAACCAAGCAATTAACCTGAGCTCATTGCAGGTATTGGAGTTTTATGTCACCTTAACCATCACCTTTAAAGCTTAGACGGTCATCAAAGTAGGTTAGTGGCTTCATGAAGGTGGACTTTTGGGCTTGATGAAGGTGGACTTTTGGGCTTGATGAAGGTGGACTTTTGGGCTTGATGAAGGTGGACTTTTGGGCTTGATGAAGGTGGACTTTTGGACTTGATGAAGGTGGACTTTTGGACTTAATGAAGGTTGGCTTTTGGACTTGATGAAGGTGGACTTTTGGGCTTGATGAAGGTTGGCTTTTGGACTTGATGAAGGTGGGCTTTTGGACTTGATGAAGGTGGACTTTTGGGCTTGATGAAGGTGGACTTTTGGACTTGATGAAGGTGGACTTTTGGACTTAATGAAGGTGGACCTTTGGACTTGATGAAGGTGGACTTTTGGGCTTGATGAAGGTGGACTTTTGGACTTGATGAAGGTGGACTTTTGGGCTTGATGAAGGTGGACTTTTGGGCTTGGTGAAGGTGGACTTTTGGACTTGATGAAGGTGGACTTTTGGGCTTGATGAAGGTGGACTTTTGGGCTTGATGAAGGTGGACTTTTGGACTGATGAAGGTGGACTATTGGACTTAATGAAGGTGGACCTTTGGACTTGATGAAGGTGGACTTTTGGGCTTGATGAAGGTGGACTTTTGGACTTGATGAAGGTGGACTTTTGGACTTGATGAAGGTGGACTTTTGGACTTTATGAAGGTGGACTTTTGATCCGATACAATCTCACAAAGAAGCGATACTTTGTGCAGGTTTAATATGCAAACACTAAACCAAACCACAGTAAGAAAAGAGAGATCTTTTTTATTTATTCTTTTGTTGTTTTGAGAAACAACTCAGCAATTCTGCTTCTTTGATCATGTCCATGCTGCGAGGTTGTGCATTTCATGACCTGTTACAATGTGCGCTTGTCATAATAAAGCGTACGGGCTAAATTAACACCGTCGCTATGGTAACGATGCCAAACTAACGCATTTGTTTACCGTCCTCTCATCAACATATATAACCGGAAGCTACTAACATCGACAACAGCGCGCGGGAAATGCCGAGTCCTATATCGCCAGAAGCGTGGTTGGTGGTGTTTATTTTTTACACCTGATCTAGAAATGAAAGCAGGGGAACTAATATCGCTGGTGACATCGTCCTCCCATCAGATATTATCACTGTGCAACAATTCTGCTTAGCGTTAGAGAACTAAATGTTGTAGCGCCTAGGCAAGATTGGAAAATGCTCCCAAATCGTCATCAAAGACGCTATCGGCTCTTTATCTAGACAAACCTCCAAGCAGAAACAATACATTAATCAAGTGTTCTTGTAAATAAGTAACAACGAGAGTAGGCTAAAATAATGAATAATTTCTGCGTTATAAGCACTAGAAACGTCAAGTATAAATTAATAACAGGTTATGACCACAAGTAACGTCAAATGCACAAATAATGGCAGGTTATGAGCACAAGAAACGTCAAATGCACAAATAATGGCAGGTTATGACCACAAGTAACGTCAAATGCACAAATAATGGCAGGTTATGAGCACAAGAAACGTCAAATATACAATTAGTGGCAGGTTATGAGCACAAGAAACGTCAAATATACAATTAGTGGCAGGTTATGAGCACAAGAAACGTCAAATATACAATTAGTGGCAGGTTATGAGCACAAGAAACGTCAAATATACAATTAGTGACAGGTTATGAGAACAAGAAACGTCAAATGCACAAATAGGGGCAGGTTATGAGAACAAGAAACGTCAAGTGTACGATTCATCATCATCATGTGCCATACCGGTTGGCGCAGGCGATCATATCCTTGCGTAATTCTCTGTCCACAGTGCATCGCATCAGTTCTGTTGTTGCCTCTTTTCGATGCCATAAAACTAAGCTATCTATATATCATCTCTTTCTTTTTCCTTCGTGATCTCTCTTCCTTTTATTTTGTCAGTTGTAACCAAGTATTCCAACTTTCCTCTTCTCATGATGTTCCGAAAGATGTCGATTGTTTCTTTCTGATGTTTTTAGGAGCTCCCTTTTTGTGTTGGCCTCTTTGAGAATGTCCTCGCTGATATTTTTTTTTAATAATTAATTTACAATTAGTGACAGGTGACGAGCACAAGAAACGTCAAGAATACAATTAGTGACAGGTGACGAGCACAAGAAACGTCAAGAATACAATTAGTGACAGGTGACGAGCACAAGAAACGTCAAGAATACAATTAGTGACAGGTGACGAGCACAAGAAACGTCAAGAATACAATTAGTGACAGGTGACGAGCACAAGAAACGTCAAGAATAGATCAGAAACTCAGATACGATTTACTGTTTCAAATGAAGTTAAAATGTCACACCTGCACACACAATTAATGTTGAACGAGGCGTATCAATCGCGTGTTGAAGACTTTTCATTAATGTAAAGGAATGCATGTAGCATCTAATGTCGAAGCAGAGTAAAGTAATACAATTCACACATAATGTCGAGAAACCGAGTAAAGTAATATAATTCGCACATAATGTCGAGAAACTGAGTAAAGTAATACAATTCACACATAATGTCGATGAGAGACCGAGTAAAGTAATACAATTCACACATAATGTCGAGAGATCGAGTAAAGTAATACAATTCACACATAATGTCGATGAGACCGAGTAAAGTAATGCAATTCACATATAATGTCGTAGCTGAGTAAAGTAATACAATTCACATATAATATCATAGCAACGAGTAAAGTAATACAAATCACACATTATATACGTCGTACCCGAGTATCTAGTAAAGTATTCCAACTCACAAATAATTTCGTATCCAAGCTTGATAATACAATGCACACATAACCTGGTAGGATGTATCGCCATGTTAGCGTGATATACACACACGTTCTCTATTATTTATTCCTACTTTGAAATAAAACGATCAATCAGAACATTGAGATAAAGGGTAGGTTTGTTAATTGATTATTTGTTATTAACGGATCGTGGCGATAGTAGGTATGGCTTGTGAACAGCAGCGCCAACCCCGGACAACGGCTTTGGCTGTCCGGTTAAACTACGGAGGGCAAGTTAACGAAGGAAGACTCTTTTCTATAGTACACACAGATGCTGACATAAAGGGCGGAGGATGATCGACTCAGTCGACAACGGTCTTGAAGGCAAAAGCTGAAACGGCATGGTATCGGGCTCAGGGCATACCAGGGACCTAAGGTGTTAAGTGGCCAGAATCAATCATAAAGAAACGGTAAACTACTGATTATAGACTGTCGAGAAACTATGACACCCAAAGAGAGTGGCGGGTTAGAAAGAACAATGATAGAAGGCATGTCCCTGTGCGACATATCAGGGCAGACCAAGAAGAAGGTGGTTTCAAGATATCAAGAAGACCTTGAACATGACAACAGAAAAAGTGGGAGATCTGGCTAGAGATAGGGATTATTTCAGATGTGCTGTGGTGAATGCAACGATCTCCAAAAGACATGCCAGCTGATGATAATGACGATAGCAGCACTGTAGAGGATGCTAATTTGAATTGATAACGTATCGTTGTAATGAATTCATATAATATAATCGAGTATTTTGTTAAAGTTGTGTACAGTAAATAAGTCACAAAAACGTTAAATTAGAACAAAATGACAGTTAATTAACGCTCTACAAAATAAATATAAAATAGTCTTAAGCAACTTTACATAAAGAGAGATGAGGTAGGCTACGACGTTTCGGCAAAAACCTGGATCGGGTGCAAGCAAGAAATATTAATACAAAACCACACATAGAAGGCAACACGTATCTTAAGGTCATGTAAAGCGGTAGACTCGTGCAGATCAAATGACCGGAAGAGGTGACCAGGACCAAAGTGCCTCTTCGTCACATGATAAGTGGTCAATAGGCCAGATGTACTTTCTCGAGGGTCAAAAACAGTCAACAAAGTAGTGGTCCCATGAGGATGGATGAATTGTGGGTCTTATAGGGTAGGAGGAAGCAGGAGATTCGAGGGTGAAAGAGGAGGCCATTTAATAAAGGAAATGGTGAAAAGATTTTAACCGCATGGGATAGAAAGTTCCAAAGCGGGCTAAGAGTCGGTTCTCCAAGACAAACAGACTGGGTTTCTGAAGAGCAAGAGACGATGTCAGTAACCTGGAAGTCCTTAGAGATGTTTACTTTATTATTGTTTTATTTAGAGATGATTAACAGTAACATCTGCAACTTCCCGACGTTAAACACAAGGTACTTGTCTCATGCAAGAAGATGAACATCATGATCGATAAGACATCAGGGAAGGTCATCGTCAATAGAGGAGACATAATGAAACATGTTTGATGACACGAGACATTCTGTAAGAACTACAAATTATTGTATACCATACATCACGTACCAGCTATCATTACAGCATTTGTATCATTCTTAAGGTGAAAGTGTGGGAAATGGGACTAAAGGGCTTGAGAATGAAAGGTACATGCCCAGTGCAGTCGTCACGAAGTCTTCATGTGAAAGTTTCTATCTCACCCCCAGATAGGACAACAAAATGTGACTCTACGGTGGTTCGAACTCGCGTTTCTCTGGTTATTGAGTTATTGAGTTATTTGCGGGTCATCACCTTTGCACTCCCAACATGTCCATAGGTGCTCAGATCCCCTCCTCAGCAATTCATCAGTGGCCAGCGACCACGACTCCAGCTCTGTGTTGGTTGATAAGTCTTCTTACATGTCCACTAAGTTTCTCGTTTCTGGCTGTACCCATCTTTCTTAACTCCCATCTCTTTCATCCGAAGGAGTGACATGGACTCTTGATTGTCGAATTCCTGTGCCCTTCCTACATCTTGAAGGGCTTTGACGACGTCCACTCGAACCATCGGTGACCGCCTTCAACGATTTTCTCTGAAGAACGATACTAGACAACTCGTATCAAACGTACAAAAACAGAACGAAACTAGACAAACCTATATAAACGCATAAAAACAGAACGAAATAGGACAGTCTATATCAAAAGGCATAGAAACGGACCGAAACTAGACACCCTGTATCAGCATACACAAAGAAATTATCTTGTCACCCTTCGATTGTTGAATCGTGTACAGGAAATCTGCCTTTGGTGTGGTAAACAAAAAGGTTTTTTTGTTTTAACAGAGCGCCATTTAGATATTGTGGGCAGCGCCATTTAGATATTGTGGGCAGCGCCATTTAGACATTGTGCACAGCACGGTTATAACGCTAGAATTCTCTTCTCGTTGCAACAATTTTTGTTGAGATTCTGGGCTAAACTAGAAGCTGTCGATCCGAAATAAACGGAACCATTATTGTAATGCTTGGTAAACAAGTTCACTAACCACCGCGCTACCTCGCTCTTAAAAATAAAATTGCAACTGTGGTTGTAAATAATGCAACTAGGGGGATTAAAAGAAGAACAGGAAGCGGATGTAGCAGATTTCGCTGAATGGGTAATTGTTTTGTTTTTGTTTGTTTTTAAAGTAACCAAGGCGATACAATTACTTCAAAGTAACGAGTATGATTATCCTTGTTTACTTAGTTTTGTGCAAAGAGGAAAGAGGAAGGGCGGGGAAAAGGGGGGGGGGGGTTGTTAGAGGCACAACCAGAAGTAAAGGGAATATAGCGTTAACGTGAAATATAAGACTTCTCCGGCAGACATTTTCACGTTCTTCTGCATTTCACTTCCGGGTTACAACTTTACCAACCCAAATGCAAGTTTCTGTTAGTTTGTACTATGTATGTTGTATATTTGTACTACGTTTGTTCTATGTTTGTTCTATGTTAGTAACGTATGTTTTGCCGCATTTACGTGACCCGTTTTAGTAAAGCTGCAGTTTTTCTGTTTTGGTCATACTTGTAGCGCTTGCTATTGTTAGTCCGTACAGACGTAGTGATTTCCTTTTATGCTATTCGTCTCTCTGGTCGTCTCCCTCGCCCTCTGCTTGTGCCACGACGAAGACCGTGGGCTGTTGTAGACAGTTGCGTAAAAAGCAAAGAGCCTCCCTCACGCCAAGTGGCGTATAGGGAATATGGTGTTAGTGACCCGTCACGCCAAGTGGCGTATAGGGAATATGGTGTTAGTGACCCGTCACGCCAAGTGGCGTATAGGGAATATGGTGTTAGTGACCCGTCACGCCAAGTGGCGTATAGGGAATATGGTGTTAGTGACCCGTCACGCCAAGTGGCGTATAGGGAATATGGTGTTAGTGACCCGTCACGCCAAGTGGCGTATAGGGAATATGGTGTTAGTGACCCGTCACGCCAAGTGGCGTATAGGGAATATGGTGTTAGTGACCCGTCACGCCAAGTGGCGTATAGGGAATATGGTGTTAGTGACCCGTCACGCCAAGTGGCGTATAGGGAATATGGTGTTAGTGACCCGTCACGCCAAGTGGCGTATAGGGAATATGGTGTTAGTGACCATACATTTGACAGACCTTCAGCACATGATTTTTGACGTAATGTGGTCGATATTACGCCCGTGCCGCTTTTACTTTCCCAGAAAAAAATCCGGTACCCATTTAAGGCTGGGCGAACCCGGAAGCCGTCGGTTGGATCGAACCCTACCTCTTGTCCGTTGTAGTCCAGTTCACTAACCACTGAGCGGTGTGTCCGGTTAGCGCAATCGATAGGCGGTTGGCTTACCACGGCAACAGCCGGGGTTCGTACCCTGGCGAGGACACCTGGGTTTTACTAATTCCCTAAAAATTAGTACCTCTGAAGTATCTCAAGTGCGAGGGGCATCCTGTAATTGGATAAAACAGACTTTAGATGCAAAATTCAGTCCCACAAAATTGAGTGGGTGGGACTTCGTCAGAGGTCAAAGCTGACGAAAGCGAACGAACGAACGAACTAACCACCGAGCTATCGCGGCTCATTGTAAACAGGTAGCTACAGTTATAAACTTCTGATTAATCTATGGTTTCTTAATGACGTTACCCTGCCCTGATCTCTTGGGTAGTGAGATCCAATGTCTAGCCCTTTCGGATAACAGCAATAAACAGGGGTCAAATTCTCACGAGAAGACATAACTACTTAATAGATAAAGTCCAGTTCTCACGAGAAGACATAACTACTTAATAGATAAAGTCCAGTTCTCACGAGAAGACATAACTACTTAATAGATAAAGTCCAGTTCTCACGAGAAGACATAACTACTTAATAGATAAAGTCAAATTCTCACGAGAAGACATAACTACTTAATAGATAAAGTCCAGTTCTCACGAGAAGACATAACTACTTAATAGATAAAGTCCAATTCTCACGAGAAGACATAACTACTTAATAGATAAAGTCCAATTCTCACGAGAAGACATAACTACTTAATAGATAAAGTCCAATTCTCACGAGAAGACATAACTACTTAATAGATAAAGTCAAATTCTCACGAGAAGACATAACTACTTAATAGATAAAGTCAAATTCTCACGAGAGATCAGTGCCACTTTATTTCATCTCCTTGTGCTGACCTATGCAAGGTGCGCTTCTTATTCTTTTATCTACATTATTTCTTCCACCTTCTCATCCCGATAACATTGCAGCATCTCGCCTCCCAGTTGTTAATCTCCCACTGTTGAGCCTCATGTAAAGATAACATCTGATGTTGATTACAACAAGTTATGGCAAACAATTATTGTTTATAAGTGTCTGCTTTGTTATCATGTCTATGTTTAGTTCAGACAAATGATGGCCAAACGGCGGCCCGCGGGCCAGATCTGGCTCCCGGAAGTTTATTTTTTCTTGACACTTGAATCGTTCAAAGCGTCCACATAAACCATTATATTAAATATTCGTAAACGAAGATCCAGTCGGTTAAAAAAAAACAACTAATATAACGATAATTTTGAAACAGATAATTAATTATAATGTTACAAATGATAGAGCAATGTCATCACAGTGCAAGCATTATCTAAATATTTCCAAATCGCATCATGTAATTGTGCAATAATCGAAAGGTTTGCCAAATGACATCATGTAATTGTGCAATAATCGAAAGGTTTGCCAAATGACATCATGTAATTGTGCAATAATCGAAAGGTTTACCAAATGACATCATGTAATTGTGCAATAATCGAAAGGTTTGCCAAAATGACATCATGTAATTGTGCAATAATCGAAAGGTTTGCCAAATGACATCATGTAATTGTGCAATAATCGAAAGGTTTGCCAAATGACATCATGTAATTGTGCATTAATCGAAAGGTTTGCCAAATGACATCATGTAATTGTGCATTTATCGAAAGGTTTGCCAAATGACATCATGTAATTGTGCAATAATCGAAAGGTTTGCCAAATGACATCATGTAATTGTGCAATAATCGAAAGGTTTGCCAAATGACATCATGTAATTGTGCAATAATCGAAAGGTTTGCCAAATGACATCATGTAATTGTGCAATTATAATCGAAAGGTTTGCCAAATTGTCCATATCTTTGCCATAAACCTGGCTCGCGGTCAACCTTAAGTTGGCCAGCACTGGTTTCAACGTTTATGTAAGATGATTCGTTGAACATGCTCCTCTCTTGAGCTGTGAGATGTCCATGATTGTTGACCAGATTTGGAGTCTTATGAAAGGTACATGTACATTGAAATATAATAATTAGTTTAATTTCTGGTATATTGACACATCATCCGCAGCAACGTCATCAGAAGAAAGTACAGCGTAGGTGACAAACAGAATGATCGAGACAACGCCACTCACAGAAGTAAATCTGAGGGTTAAAAGGGAAACCCCAGGAAACTCCCAACCGCGTTGACGTTTTCAGCTTTGCAACTTGTGTGATTGTGGTTAGAATAACGTCAGCTGTCTTTAGCTGGTAACGTCAAGCTGGTGGAGTTATTCCAGGAATTCCCTTTCAGCCCACAAGCTTACTTCTATTGAATGTTATGATCAAGATGACCGTATCGAAAACCGGTCAGCATTATCATTACCGATCATATGGGATAACTCTCGAAATAATTCCCAATCATCATGTGCCATACTGGTTGGCGTAGGCGATCATGTCCTATAATCCTACGATTTCCGGTTCATCCAGCCTTTAATGTGGGTACCGGATTTTTTTATGGGAAAGTAAAGCGACACGGGCGTAATACCGACCACATTACCCCAAAAATTGTGCGCCTAAGGTTTGTAAAATTTATGGTCACTAACTCCATATTCCCGATACGCCACTTGGCGTGACGGGGGTACTTTACTTTTTTTTTTACAATTGCAATAGCATGTGGGAGGTAACAGTTTCATATGAATGTTACACTCATGAACAAGGAAGAAAAAAGGAAAAGACGTGTGAAGGCGACACTTATTTTGATATATGGGCAGTCCAGTATGATAAATAGTTTAATGTCATTTGTTTGCTGACGTCACTGTTCTTTACATAGAAACTAGCTGTTGCTGTGTGTTAATGACAACCAGGATGTTTTAAATTCACACAGGATTGACACACAGCAACATACCTAACATGATAACATACACACGGTGAGAACATTGTCGATTTACAGTTGCTATTTCCGGCAAGATAATAGCGGATTTGTTTTAACGGTTTTTTTTCCCCTCGAGTTGAACTTTGGTAACAGTATTGTTTACATTTAGTATAAGGTGTTTTTTTGTCTTCGATTTGAACTTTGGTAACAGTATTGTTTACATTTAGTATAAGGTGTTTTTTTGTCCTCGAGTTGAACTTTGGTAACAGTATTGTTTACATATGGTATAAGGTGTTTTTTTGTCTTCGAGTTGAACTTTGGTAACGGTATAGTTTACATATGGTATAACGTTTTTTTCTTGTCTTTTTTTATTCTTCTCTCTTCTTTTATGTAGCTGCTGATGCTTTTAATGGTCGCAGAGAAACGAGGTTGCTGACAGTACACTATAGTTTGTTCAATTCCCGCTGGGAGCAGTGTGAGTTGTATTCCAAATGGTCGCAGAGAAACGAGGTTGTTGACAGTACACTATAGTTTGTTCAATTCCCGCTTGGAGCAGTGTGAGTTGTACTCCTAATGGTCGCAGAGAAACGAGGTTGTTGACAGTACACTATAGTTTGTTCAATTCCCGCTGGGAGCAGTGTGAGTTGTATTCCAAATGGTCGCAGAGAAACGAGGTTGCTGACAGTACACTATAGTTTGTTCAATTCCCGCTGGGAGCAGTGTGAGTTGTACTCCTGGTTGGAAAAAAAAAAAGTATCCCCACGGTCTATCCAGCCGTTGGCAGAAATGGGTACCAGGGTATTACACTGGGAAGGTGAGGAATGTCGCTTCGCATCGTGAGTTTCAATGCTTGAAGCGACACTATACAAAATATCCGAACATTTCTGTATAGGTGGCCGAGCACATATGTGTGGAAACTCGCGTGCTAAGACGCCGGTTCAAGTCTCGTACTTGACCTTGACCTTTACACTACAGTGCCTTTGGTTGCTTGTTGATTCTCTCTTTTCATAAATGAAGCGACTTCCTCTTGCGTATCTAATTACTGTCACAAAGGAAAAGTGTTGGTCTTTTATTCCATCTTTTTCCTTGATATTCCACTTACCCTCTTTTTTGATGTTCTTAGATAGAATGTTCTTGATGACGAATGTTCTGGTTTCATTCTGATTTCTTCTCTGATTTCAACATTTGTTACTCTGTCTGCCCTTGTGTTGTTTGTTATTTTCCTCAAGCTTCTCATTTCGGATGTCGTGATTTTCTGTTTTTGGACTTTGTTCAATGTTCATGTATAATGTTGGTGTAAAGATGCTATTTATTATTTGTCTCTTAGCTGTCATTGAAATATTTACATCTGATAGTCTTTTTTTTTACATTTTTTTTAATGATAAATGGTTGATGTGAAGATTATTTCTCACCACTTCTAACGTTATGTTGAATGATTGTTTTAGACTGTCTGTCGACCCTTCTAACGTTATGTTGAATGATTGTTTTAGACTGTCTCTCGACCCTTCTAACGTTATGTTGAATGATTGTTTTAGACAGTCTGTCGACCCTTCTAACGTTAAATTGAATGATAGTTTTAGACTGTCTCTCGACCCTTCTAACGTTCTGTTGAATGATTGTGTTTAGACTGTCTCTCGACCCTTCTAACGTTATATTGAATGATTGTGTTTAGACTGTCTCTCGGCCCTTCTAACGTTAAATTGAATGATAGTTTAGACTGTCTCTCGACCCTTCTAACGTTATGTTAAATGATTGTGTTTAGACTGTCTCTCGACCCTTCTAACGTTATATTGAATGATTGTGTTTAGACTGTCTCTCGACCCTTCTAACGTTATATTGAATGATTGTGTTTAGACTGTCTCTCGGCCCTTCTAACGTTAAATTGAATGATAGTTTAGACTGTCTCTCGACCCTTCTAACGTTATGTTAAATGATTGTGTTTAGACTGTCTCTCGGCCCTTCTAACGTTATATTGAATGATTGTGTTTAGACTGTCTCTCGGCCCTTCTAACGTTATATTGAATGATTGTGTTTAGACTGTCTCTCGACCCTTCTAACGTTATTTTGAATGATTGTGTTTAGACTGTCTCTCGACCCTTCTAACGTTATATTGAATGATTGTGTTTAGACTGTCTCTCGACCCTTCTAACGTTATGTTAAATGATTGTGTTTAGACTGTCTGTCGACCCTTCTAACGTTATGTTGAATGATTGTGTTTAGACTGTCTCTCGACCCTTCTAACGTTATTTTGAATGATTGTGTTTAGACTGTCTCTCGACCCTTCTAACGTTATATTGAATGATTGTGTTTAGACTGTCTCTCGACCCTTCTAACGTTATATTGAATGATTGTGTTTAGACTGTCTCTCGACCCTTCTAACGTTATATTGAATGATTGTGTTTAGACTGTCTCTCGACCCTTCTAACGTTATGTTGAATGATTGTGTTTAGACTGTTTCTCGCCCTTCTAACGTTATGTTGAATGATTGTGTTTAGACTGTTTCTCGGCCTTCTAACGTTATGTTGAATGATTGTTCATGTATTAACAGAACAGAGACATAGATATAGGTTACGTGATGACAATTTTAAAAAATAGAGAGACAGAGAAAAGTAATATAGTGACATTAAACTAGGTGAGAAACAAAACAAAAGTCGAACGACGTTTCCGTCTAGCTGGAGCAATAAACAACAACACAAATATATATATAAGGATATAGGCCTACACAGGGATCTAACTCATCATCATCATCGGGTGCAATCTCTGCAACGAAGGTTGGCTACCATGGAGCGCCATTCTGCTTTGTCTCTTGCTTTGATGGTGCAGGTTGTCATAGGCTGGTTTGTCCATTTTTTTTATGTTACTCGTCCATGTTAGCCTTGGTCTGCCTCTGCATTATTTACCTTGTATTTTCCCCTCCAAGATTACTTTTAGTAGGCTGTTGTGTCTTTTAACATGACCTTTGTTTGAATTGTGTTCAGTAGTTCTCTTTTCGTTTTTAGTTGGGATGTTTATTTATGATTTCCCCCTGCGGCAACCACCCCTGGTCTCAGCAGCGAGACTCGGCTTGAAACGTCAGTTACTCATCGACGGAAAAAAACATGAGTACCTCCGAAGTCGGAGTTATCTGCCTGGGTGGCGAGGGACCCCTGTGCACACGGCTGACGGAGGAAAATGGATTAACACGCAAAATTCAGTTCATAGTCTCTAGGGACTTCGTCAGAGTTGAAAGCTGGCGAACGCAACAACAACAACAACAACAACAACAACATTTTTAGTTGTTTTAAGACTTCATCGTTTGTTTTCTTTCCTTTCCATCCAATTCTACCTATTCTTCTATAAATCCACATTTCAAAGGTTTCATTTTTCTGTTCTGTTTTCTTGTCTAATGTCCATGTTTCTGCACCATATAGGAATATTGAGAAGATGTAACATTTTGCTATTCTTAGTTTTAGTCCGTGTGTTAGTTGGGATCTAACTACAAGACGATATAATATGCTAGATACTCAAGAAAGGGATAAAAGTCACGTCCTTGCAGTCCAGAGCTTGGTCAGGAACTGACTGAACTATAATTGGTAGGCGAGCTGGCCAGGCAGTCAGATGAGAACCTCATGCCTTTACCCCCTTAGATTACGTGATGCAAAGGCGTAAGATAATAGAGCCGAGATAACATGATAAGGGAGACGGGGATTGCACTGTCTTGTACAGACATATTAGGTAGAGACTTGACGGGCTAAGAGAAATAGGTCAAGGCTGCTGAAACCTGGATAATTCAGGAAAGCAAGAAGACAGGAACGTGTATGATCCACGAGATCCTGGTGGAAAGCGTGCAGAGAGAGAGAAAGATAGAGAAGAGAAAGAGAGAGAAAGAGTGTGCGAGAAAGAAAGAGAGACAGAGAGAAAGAGAGAGAGAAAGAGTGAGTGAGAGAAAGAGAGACAGAGAGAAAGAGAGACAGAGAGAAAGAGAGAGAGAAAGAGTGAGTGAGAGAAAGAAAGAGAAAGAAAGAGAAAGAAAGAGAGAGAGAAAGAAAGAAAGAGAGAGAGAGAGAGACGAGAGAGAGAGAGAGAGAGACGTACGCCTGTTCTCGGGTGGTCTAGAGGTAAGACGTCGGCCCTGGACAAGACGGTCTCTGGTTCGAACACCACAGGCGGTGTGAAACTTTTTTTTCAAAAATCTCATCTGTGTGTTTGTCTCCACCATCAAGTGGTCTCTGGGTTGTGAGATCCGTCGTCTAACTCTCTAGACAAACAGAAGGACCCCGTGTACACTCGTTCACGTTAATGAACCCTTGACAGTTTGAAGTAGAAAAGAGTAGACCAAAACGGCCGCTGTTCGGGCAAAAATATTTAGGCAAATCTACTCATCCATGTCGATTCGGATATATCGGACCGAAAGAGGCAGATATCGCTGCTTTGTCGTAAACTAACGACACATCGCTTCTACGTCCACTTAACGGAAACATTAAGAAGAAGAAGAAAAGACGCTAACTATTCTCTCAAAGTCGGTAGAGAAAACGAAAGAAAAGATCAATCCGACAGGGAACAGACAAATAATTGCAATGCTGCGGTAAAGCTGGTAGCAAGGAGCCAGTAGTGTGGTGTGTTACATACTCCAATGTATGTGACAAATATATATATATATATATATATATATATAGATATATATATATATATATATATATAGTAAGTAAAGTACCCCCGTCACGCCAAGTGGCGTATAAGGAAATATGGTGTTAGTGACCCTTTATTTTACAGTACCCCCGTCACGCCAAGTGGCGTATAGGGAAATATGGTGTTAGTGACCCTATATTTTACAGACTTTCAGCACATGATTTTTGGGGTAATGTGGTCGGTATTACGCCCGTGCTGCTTTACTTTCCCAGAAAAAATCCGGTACCCATTTAAGGCTGGGTGAACCCGGAAGCCGTCGGTTTGGATCGAACCCTACCCCTTGTCCTTTGTAGTCCAATTCACTAACCACTGAGCTATCGCGGCTCTATATATATATATATATCGTTGTCCCCGTGTTCTGAAGAAGCCACAGGCCGAAACGTCAGTATTGTGTTGTATTCCTTCTTTGTAAAGCTGTCACCATACCTTGGAGTGTATAATCTATCAGGCACTTGATAATGGCTCCATAATGTCAGAGTGTTGAGCCAGAAAGCATTTCTAAAACTGTTGAGGATTATCAGACTATTCGACGGAGTGGGGAGACGAGGGGATGAACGCAGGAGACATTATTTCTGTCCCAGTTTGATAACTGTAAGAAATGGTTCAATGTTATCACACGACAAGCATGCATCCGTTAGTGGATACATTTTATATTTAGGAAAATATGTTCTTGTACCGACGTCACCGCTGCAGGGAGAGTATGAACGTCTGGCTTTTGAACTTCCTGAAACTTTCCAGAACACGTGACTCGATATGTCCAATCACAGACACTAGATATTGACCGTCGGGAGCAGACGATCATCAAAGTCTGTCAGTTATTTAGATCGATCTCACACGTTCAAGACATACAGTTTATCTTCGTATCTTATCTTATTTCATATATATGTTGTTATACAAATCTTATCTTATTTTATAAATAATTTGTCATAAAAATCATATATTTCATAAATAATTTGTCATAAAAATCATATATTTTATAAATAATTTGTCATAAAAAATCATATATTTTTATAAATAATTTCTCATAAAAATCATATATTTTATAAATAATTTGTCATAAAAAATCATATATTTTATAAATAATTTCTCATAAAATCATATATTTTATATAGTAATGTAGTCACAATCCAAATGACAAATTACTGAAGCTGCAGTCAATGGAAATAACACCATCAAAGTGTCTGGTAGTAGTAAGGTGACCATATTTTTGAAATCCCATTCCGGGACGGAATAATTTTACTTCAATTTTCCACCAATAAAATTACATTTCTTCTTGCTGTCATTTTCAAGTGAATAATACATACATTTTAAAACATCTAATAATATAGACCTACAATACGCTATCAGGATAATCAGGAGATAAAAAAAAACAGTGATACTCACTTAAATTGAAGGTGAAACAGAGATGCTGTACTTTTCAGATGAGTGAATTTTCTGTAAAATGTCCTTCTTTGTATGCAGCATCTTATAAAATTCGACACATGTTCCCTCATAGTTCACTTTGGTGATCAACATGGCTTTTAAAGTTTCAACACCTAGTTGTGTTTTATCATTTGTCCACAAACTGTTCATCAGAGAAAACATTCGTTCTGTTGCAGCATTTGTTCCAGGTAGACACAAAAAGAACTATGCCAACTTCAGAATATGTGAAACGGGTACATGATTGTTTCTGAAGTGGGAAGCTAGTTCAACCCAATGCTGCCCTGGTAATGTTTTATTAAGACTCCACTCACTAATTTTTTGTGAAGTAACGAACTGTTTCATGTAGACATATTCGTCATACATTTCATTTTCTGGAAAGTCGACTGAAGGCACTGTTTGACTCACTAATGATGAAGACTTCTCAATATCTGTCCAATTTGGTGTTCTGTTCAGCATTACCCAGCTGTAAGACTCTAGGTTTTGAAAATTATTTGCAGCCCATTTCTTCAAATAACTTAAAGCTGTGTCATAAAGTGAAGAAACACTGGCGTTAAACTGTTTCACATCATCACGTGGAAATCCTTCCATTTCCAGCTTTTTAAGGATTATCTGAACTCTTGATGGCAAGAAGCCGTCTTCCAGCTTGGACTCCGAGATAGCTTTCAACCTATTGTTGTTGTCAATGACTTCAAATACAGTGACCATCTGTCCCTCTACTTTCTGCACTGCTTCGTGGAAAGAGGATGCCTGACTGTGAACCAAAATAAGCCATGCCTCAGACAGTGGGTTTTCAAAGAATTCCTGTATAAAAACTGGGCATCTGTCTTGAGATTGAAAATATGATTTTAGTGGCAGGAACATGTAAAACCCGTTCAACAGCAGGCAAGAGCGCAAGCCACCTAGTTTGTGCATAACCTAAAATCATCTGGAAGTCTGTGTCGAGAAACTGACAAAACTCCTTGAGACTTTCAACTCTAACTGTGTATGATTTGAAGTACAGATAAATTTGTGCAATAGTCATTTCAACATCAACAGGCAATACGTCTGCAGCTGCTCGAACAGTGTTGTGGAAAATATGGCAAGCACACCCAACACCTATCACTATGTCCAAGGTTTTCTTTCAGTTTTGTGAAAACATTGTTCTGTCCTTTTCTTTCAGCGCCCCCAAAATTAGAATTTGTGTTGTCTGCACATAATCCAACTACTTTCAGTTCTAAACCATTTTCAGTTAGACAGTCAATAAGAAAACTACTTACTATATCAGATGTTTCACCCGGCAATGACTTCAACTCTAATATTTTAACTTTCAGTCCCTTATTGCGATCAAAGTATCTGACAAGCAAAGGAAAAATATTGATTTCTTTGTGGTTGGAGGCATCTGTCAGTATGGAGATAAATGTTACGTTTTCTAGGTCACATCTCAACTCGTTTAGAGCATGGGGTGTGAACACATTCCGAATAATAGCTTCTGTTTTCGTACGTGCACAAGCAAATTTTGGTTCTAAAGTTACCTGAAGCAATTTTGATGTGCAGTCCATAGATCTAAACGTGTGATTGTGCATCACTGTATGATATGCAAAGGCACCTTCTGTAGCAGCTAACTGTTCTTCTTTGTCACCAACCTGTTCAGTTCGAAAAAAATTTGTCAACGACGAGCTTGATGCAGCAGTAGCGACGGCTCTCTTATGTTTATCACTATTTATGTGGCTCTTAATATCACCACGTCCACTATGGTTAATAGTAAACCCGGATGAACATATATTACATCTTACAGTGAAGTCTGATGACGATGTAGACTTTTTTTATAAAAGGGTATTCCTTTTGTAAATCTTGATTAAAACTACAATTACGCTTCGGTGCCATTTTTTGCGAAAGTGAAAGTTAGTAACACAACGAATATATACGAGATTTACAACTAGGAGCGCATTCTACTGTTTTGATATTAAACAAAATTGTCTACACAGCAACGGAATAATATTTTTTTTTAATTGAAGAAATGTACGCCGTATACCAAAATGGCAAAATTGGTAAACGTTTGTGTCCCAAATTATTTTTTATCAAATCCGGGACAAAAGCTAAAAAATATGCCAAAATCGGGACAAAACCGGTACGGCAGCTAATCCGGGACAAAGGTTCAAAAAATGTCAAATTCCGGGACTGTCCCGGACAATCCGGGACGAATGGTCACCTTAGTAGTAGGAGACTTTGACAGCCACTCTGAAAGATGGGGATATAAGGAGTCCAATGTTCGAGGTGAAGAAGTGGAAGAATGAGAAATAGACAACAACTTATTCTTCATAAACTCTAGGGAGGATCCCCCAACCTTCTACTCAAGAAGATGGAAAACAGCTTCCACTCCCGACCTAGCATTTGCAACTGGAGACATGTCTATCAAAATAACCAGAAAAGTGCTTAACTAACTTGGAGATAGTGACCATAGACCAGACAAACTTTCAGTGGATCTTGCTCACAAACAGGAGTTGCAAATACCTCATCCCCGCTGGAACTATTGAGAGCAGATTGGGCAAAGTTTGCAAGGCTCACTGATGCATATACTGCGCCTATCAACACCCACGAAAAGAAGGTCGATAATATGATAGAGCGGTTAACAAATGGAATCCTGAGAGCTGGTAAAGAATCCATTCCTAGAGGAGCAAGAAGAAACTACAAGCCATACTGGAGCAAGGAAATACAAAGACTAGAAGAGGAACTGGACTCTGCCAGCGAACTTGCTGAAACATCACACAGCACAGAGAGCAACATTGCCTACAAAGCAGCCTCGGCCAAATACAGACGTGAGGTCATGATATCAGCAAGACAGAGCTGGATAGACAAAACAGAGAGCCTTAATCCAGACAAAAATGGTCATAACTATGGAAACTTGCGAAAGCTCTGAGCGACGAAAACAACTGCCGACCTCCAATATCATTAGCACACAATCAGAACATCCTCACAGGCAAAAGAGCAGCAAATCTACTGATAGAGACTTACAAAAAACATTAGTAGAATAAACATTCCAATAGACAAACTGAAAGCTGCAAGACGGGAAAACCAAGATGCAAAACACATGCCTCTAGCACCAGAAGAGCTTCAGACGACCATCTTTACCCCAACTGAATTAGATGTTGCCCTCAAAGGATTGAAGCTCAAAAGTTCCCCTGGAAAAGATGGAATCTCCAATGAAATTTTCCTAAATCTGGGACAGAAAAACCAAGAGCTAGACTTTAAGGAAAATAAATGCTAGCTGGAAGAGAGGTCATGTGCCGGCAATCTGGAAAGAAGCTATTATGGTGCCCATCGTCAAGTGTGGAAAAGACCTACTAGACCCAAGTAGCTATAGACCAATTAGCCTACTGAGCTGCCTGAGTAAACTCATGGAAAGGCTGGTTAACAGAAGACTTATGTGGCATTTGGAGACAAAACAACAAATCGTACCACAACAAAGTGGCTTCCGTCAGCACAGATCAACTGAAGACCTGGTCACCTACATTGCACAGGAAATAGAGGATGCTCTACAAGAAAAGAAACACACACTGGCAGTGTGGATCGACATGGAGAAGGCTTTTGATAGGGTTTGGCGAGAGGGTTTAAAGAACAAGCTTTCTAGACTTGGCATCCAGGGTCGTTTATTCAATTGGGTCTCTCAATACCTTCAGGATAGAACGGCCAGAGTACAAGTTCAAGGTCAACTAAGTAAGAAGGTCTCTATCGAACAAGGTGTCCCATAAGGCGGAGTCTTGTCCCCAACACTCTTTTTAATTTTCATAAATGACATCGTAATGGACATTCCACCCAGGATACACTCAGCAATATACGCAGATGATCTGGCGTTATGGGATCGCGAGGAAAGTATGTCGGTGGCTGGTTCCATGATACAAGATGCCCTAGGTGAACTTGAGAAATGGACGAACACCTGGTTCTTACCAATCAACGAAAAAAAAACTGCATATACAATTTTCAGCCTATCAAGAAACACACTCTCTGCAACTTGAAGATAAAAGACCATACACTCCCTATTGACCAAAAACCCAACATATCTTGGCGTCACCATGAATCGCAGAATGACTTGGAAAAATCAGATAGACAGAGCAAGGAAAAAGCCAGAAAACGAACAAATATTATGAAGAAATTGGCAGGAACGGACTGGGGGGCAGACAGCAATATTTTGAAAAGACTATACGTGGGAAGAGTCAGACCAGTCCTAGAGTATGGAGTCACAGCCTGGGCTACAGCTTCCAAATCACACCTTAGCAAAATTAACAGAACACAGAACCAAGCTGCACGTATCATCAGTGGTGCTATGAAATCTACACCTATCAAGACTCTAGAAACAGTAACAGGTTTACAACCCGTAGATGACAGACGGGTCACTAAAGTATTGCAACAAGCGGAGAAATATAGAAGGCTCCTTAGCCACCCCATGCACCAAAGAATAACTGGTTCTGGAATTGTACGACTAAAGAGGAGCAACTTCGCTGTAATCGCCAATGAACTACTGGAGACCCAGTACTTTCCCAAACAATACCGAAACCCTTGGGCCAAGTAATGGTAGCTGATCGAGTTCCAGTGTGTAGAGATGGCTGAGCCACTGGTTGTTGTTTCTTTATTGCTTCTGGTGGAGTTAATCAATGGAAGAAAGGATTGGAAGGAGAAAAGCGAGGGATGGTGGAAAGATAGGAAATAAGGATAGAAAGGAACGAATAAAGAATGGAGGAGGAAAGAAAGAGTGAAAGAAGAAAGAGAGGAAGCAGGAAGGAATGTGGGAAGAAAGGGACCAGGGTAGGGAGAGAGGGAAGGAACGAACGAAAGATTAGAGGAAGGAAGGGAAGAAGGAAGGACGGCAGGAGGAAGGGAAGGAGGGAATGAAAGGAAAGGAAAGGGTAGGAAAGGAAACGAAAGGAAAGGAAAGACAGACACGCCCAGTGATCTGTACATAATATGATGGTAAAGTAATTTTTCAACATCGACACATTTCTCGTAGTGTGGCCAGTATAACACCAGTGCCGTTCTACTTCTGCAGATAAACCCGGCACCAAAGAAAGACTGGGTGAGCCTAGAAGCCGATCTGCATCGACCTCGACCTCTTGTCCCTAGCAGTGAAAGTCACTAACAACTGCTTAACTGTTCTACTGTCCCTGATGTAGTTTAATAGCTCTTACTAAGTGTTTGTTATCTGTGTGTGTGTTCATTCTCATATTTCTAACAAACAATTGCTTCATACAACTGTTCTCCCGCCCAACATTTAAAATGACCTGAACATTAAACACTGGTTGCCATGAGCATATCGTCAATGTGCACACTCAATATCTAACCACAAGAGCTAACGTGAGATATGCATTTGTTGACCAACACGCCGATTCGATATTTTCTTCTTTGTTTGGCCTCTGCCCGAAGGGACGTTTGTGTGAATTTTATTCCCAAGGCCGGAAAGAAAAAATCATGTTAAGAATGGCTCAACATAGCCAACGTGGCATTCATACTTTGCTGAAGGGAATTTTAAGCCAGATTTTAAACGCGTTAGCTTTCTCTTCTGAAACTCTTAGAATGCAATTGTTTCTCATTGAAGACTGCAATGTTATCATTCTCTGTTAGCGTCGTCGGCTCGGCGGTTGTACACTTTTCGCTATTATTCTTTCTCTGTTCCATTCGTTCTGAAAATGGCGTTTGTCGCGTTATGTCGTAGTTTAGCGCATACAGATTTGTGACGATAGTTTATATTATATAGTTAGATATTTAGCTTATTTTCAAAACAACATACATACTTTATGACAGGTTATGCGCTATTTAACATAGTTAAGTAGTTTATAACTAAAGACTTCATGACACGATACAACATGGTTATATAGTTTATAGTAATAGACCACGACACAATACAACATAGCTAGATAGTTTATAGTTATAGACTTCATGACACAATACAAAATAGTTATATAGTTTATAGTTATAGACTTCAGAACAGTATATCAGTAGACGTATCTCTAAGACTGTCTCATCTCTTATCTACAACACCCAAAACACCCAGAGCGCTAGCTAGAGATCCAGATACACACTAACTCATCTCTTATCTACAACACCCAACATACCTAGAGCGCTAGCTAGAGATCCAGATACACACTAACTCATCTCTTATCTACAACACCCAACATACCTAGAGCGCTAGCTAGAGATCCAGATACACACTAACTCATCTCTTATCTACAACACCCAACATACCTAGAGCGCTAGCTAGAGATCCGGAATCACACTAACTCATCTCTTATCTACAACACCCAACATACCTAGAGCGCTAGCTAGAGATCCGGATACACACTAACTCATCTCTTATCTACAACACCCAACATACCTAGAGCGCTAGCTAGAGATCCAGATAACACACTAACTCATCTCTTATCTACAACACCCAACATACCTAGAGCACTAGCTAGAGATCCAGATACACACTAACTCATCTCTTATCTACAACACCCAACATACCTAGAGCGCTAGCTAGAGATCCAGATAACACACTAACTCATCTCTTATCTACAACACCCAACATACCTAGAGCGCTAGCTAGAGATCCAGATAACACACTAACTCATCTCTTATCTACAACACCCAACATACCTAGAGCGCTAGCTAGAGATCCAGATAACACATTAACTCATCTCTTATCTACAACACCCAACATACCTAGAGCACTAGCTAGAGATCCGGATACACCAAAAGACCTGGTTTCCTCAAGAACCAGGGATGGCTTCCGTCAAAACGGATGGTAATTAGTACCTGACTTTTTGAACTAAAATTACATTAATGTTGGAACTATGGAGGTTGTATTTGCAAATCAGTGAATTTCGTGAATTCAAATGAGGTGCCATGAATAAAGTATTGTCGCTTCTCAAACCAGAACTGAACACACATTTTAAGAATTAAAACATAAACTGTAAGGTCAAGTACAAGACTCGAATCGGAGTCTCTTAGCACTCGGGTTTCCACCCATATTCGCTCGACCACCTATCTAGATGTGTACACATTTCTGCCAGCGGCTGGGTTGACCCGGGGGGGGGGGGGAGGATATTTTTTTTGTTAAACCACGGTACAATTCACACTGTTTCTAGTGGAAATCAAACAGTGTTTGTCCGAACGTTGGTAGCCCAATTGGTAACATAACATAACATAACATAACACAACAAACACAACATAACATAATATAATACAATACAATACAATACAATATAATATGGGAGCCGCGATAGCTCAGTGGTTAGTGAACTGGACTATAAAGGACAAGGGGTAGGGTTCGATCCCAACCGACGGCTTCACCCAGCCTTAAAAGGGTACCGGATTTTTTTCTGGGAAAGTAAAGCAGCACGGGCGTAATATCGACCACATTACCCCAAAAATCATGTGCTGAAGGTCTGTAAAATATAGGGTCACTAACACCATATTTCCCTATACGCCACTTGGTGTGACGGGGGTACTTTACTTTACTTTACTTTACTTTACTTATAATATAATATAATATTATATATATATTATATTATATTATATTATATTATATTATATTATATTATTTATATTATATTATATTATATTATATTATATTATATTATATTATATAATAGTTGTTTTACTTGCTTGCTGGCTTTCATCTGGTGACTAATGGAATATCACCTTTCGTTGGCCCTTTAAAGGACGATCAGTCGACGTGCATGCGTTGTGTTGTGGGTTGAAGTAGAACTGTTGTACATTTCCTCTCGGCACAACATATCCGATTTTAGTACAACATTTCGAGTACCGGGGGTGTCTTCCCTATAGCTTTAGGAGTGAAACATTTTGATGCAGAAATTCTTGGACAGTTATCCCCCTTGAGATCATTTATATTGGAGTGAGTGGCAGTATGGACTGGACAAGTACAGGTAAAAAAAAGTCAAGTGCCCCGTCATGCCAAGTGGCGTTTAGAGAATATGGTGCTAGTGACCATAATTTTTACAGACCTTCAGCACGTGAAATTTGGGACAATGTCGGTTTTACGCCCGTGCCGCTTTACTTTCCTCGAAAAAAAAAGCCGCTACCAAATTAAGGCGGGGTGAACCCGGAAGCCGTCGATCAGGAACCCGACCTCTTGTCCTTTGTAGTCCAGTTCACTAACCACTGAGCTATCGCGGCTCCCATTGGACAGGTAAATCCTCATCAAATTGAGGTAGTTTCATAGTTTTGTAGAAATGATTGGGAAGTTATCGTTTGGCGGGGATGAAATCCTAAAGTAAGCACAAAATGGGAACTAACCTCGGACGTTGGGCTTTATTTCCAAATACAGAGTTAATCTCTCTGACAAATCAAGAAGGGGCTCATTATGCTAGAATCTGAAAAACAAACATGTATTTAATTAAAGCATACACAAAAATCAAATTATGAAGAATTGATAATAATATTCAATAGGGGACTGACTTGTCTCGAGGCAAGACATCGGTCTCGAGACAGAGAGGTTGTGAGCTCAAACCCCGCCTGCACCAGTTGGGATTTTTATTTATGATTTCTCTCTGCGGCAACCACCCCTGGTCTCAGCAGCGAGGCCCGGCTTGAAACGTCAATTACTCATCGGCGGAAAAAATATGAATACCTCCGAAGACTGAATTATCTGTCTGTGCGGCAAGGGACCCATGTGCACGGCTGCCAGGGAAAAGGGGATTTAAAAGGAAAATTCAGCTCCTGATCTCTAGGGACCTCCCCAAAGCTGGCGAACTCAAATATTCAATAAAATATCTTAACGTATTAGAATGTGAAAGATGTTTGTGGAATTAAATAGAAACAAGAATAGATTATCTTAACGTACAGGGTAATCTATGACGCTAATTCTAAGCAATGATAGAAAGTAACAATTATGCATTTAATTAATATTATATTTGTGTGTCTTTGTTTGCGTATTGCACAGTTAATAATACTTCTGCATGTCTAAACCATTTTAGTTTTGGGAACCCTGAACATATTTATGTCATGGGTGTTCATCAGTGACAAAATCATGTCAAATCATTGGACAGCTATCACCAATATTGTCCAACAAGGAAATAACTCTAGAGGCAAAACGAGCACTATACAATGTAATCTTCATCTCAACGTTGTGCTACCAATGTCAGACCTGGACCCTAGATGCAAGAACAATAAGAAAATAACCTATACAGAGATGAAATGTGTCAGACGAATGACAGAAAACAGTCTGAGAGATAAGATCTGAAATGAAGAACTGAGAAAAAAGCTAGGAATAACTCCCGCCATATAATATATAAAGAAACAATAGATAAAATGGTTTGGCCATGTGACAAGGCAGAACGATCAAAAGACAACACACCGAGCCTTCAACAAACATTGTGAGAACACCAGACCCAAGGGTTGACCACGAAAAAGATGGATCGATGGAATATTAGAAACACTAGGAAACATAACAGCAGCAGGTTAACTGGGCACGGGTTAACTTCTAGCAAATCGTGAAAAATATGCTCGGGGCATGGGTTAACTTCTAGCAAATCGTGAAAAGTATGTACGGGGCATGGGTTAACTTCTAGCAAATGGTGAAGGATATGCTCGGGGCATGGGTTAACTTCTAGCAAATCGTGAAAAATATGCTCGGGGCATGGGTTAACTTCTAGCAAATCGTGAAAAATATGCTCGGGGCATGGGTTAACTTCTAGCAAATGGTGAAAAATATGCTCGGGGCACGGGTTAACTTCTAGCAAATCGTGAAAAATATGCTCGGGGCATGGGTTAACTTCTAGCAAATCGTGAAAAATATGCTCGGGGCACGGGTTAACTTCTAGCAAATCGTGAAAGATATGCACGGGGCATGGGTTCACTTCTAGCAAATCGTGAAAAGTATCTACGGGGCATGGGTTAACTTCTAGCAAATGGTGAAGGATATGCACGGGGCATGGGTTAACATCTAGCAAATGGTGAAAGATATGTACGGGGCATGGATTAACTTCTAGCAAATCGTGAACGATATGTACGGGGCATGGGTTAACTTCTAGCAAATGGTGAAAGATATGTACGGGGCATGGGTTAACTTCTAGCAAATGGTGAAAGATATGCACAGGGCATGGTTAACTTCTAGCAAATGGTGAAGGATATGCACAGGGCATGGGTTAACATCTAGCAAATGGTGAAAGATATGTACGGGGCATGGGTTAACTTCTAGCAAATCGTGAACGATATGTACGGGGCATGGGTTAACTTCTAGCAAATGGTGAAAGATATGTACGGGGCATGGGTTAACTTCTAGCAAATGGTGATGGATATGTACGGGGCACCGTTGTTTGTTTTCATCTGAGAGTAGTATTTTAGTTCTAACCATAAAAACGTTGCTACTTTTACGGAGATGACCTGAGGACTTTTCACTCATTTGTGAGGTTCATATTTTAGTGCATCGGATCACAATTAGGACACTTGACAAAAATATGAACATTCTAGAATAGTTTATTTTTATGTGATTGATATTCTAGCCAGCAAGGTTTGATTTATGAGAATACATATTTAAAAATTTGACAAATTCAACCCTTCTATCTATCTATTGTCCTTTCGAGCCGAAGGCACATAGGGCAGAACCACATTCTCAAAAACAGAAACCTTGCGTGCCAAAATGGCACATATTGCAGAGATCACTGCTTCTAAAATCTATGGTTCTGTTTCCATAACAATGCTTTTTACAATGACAGCTTGTCAAGCCATCGATCAACCTCCTTAGTCGCCTCTTACGATCATAGTTAACCCTTGCTGGTGTAAAATAACCATAATGTATCCATAACTGTTAAACGATTTAACATACAGCGTCTCTTATAATCATTGTTAAATTACTGTAGCAGAATTATACTCTATAACTATGTTGCAGGGTTTCTTCATGCTTCTTTCTGACCTTACTACTTGTTCTTTCTTTGGACACACATATATAACTCATCAATCTTTTTTAGTACAAGTATAAACAAGGTCTTTATTGGTGTTACTTGACATAGCCTATCGGCGATGATGAATTGTCAAATAACGTTTGTGTGTGTCCGTTTCGTATTCATAAAGTTCTATCTGTGGTTATCTATCTATCTTGTTGACCGTATACTCCGTATAGTATTCTTAAGTACATCTGCATGTCTCTTTCTGATAGTGCTGAGGAACTAGTATCTGAATGTGCTCAGTCTGGCCGAGTGTGGCCGAATTGTCTCGAGTCTGGCTGAGTGTAGCTGAGTCTGCCCGAGTGTAGCTAATGTCTCTCTAGCTACTGCTCCTCGCCCCAAAAGCATTCTGGGCCTCTCCTCTCCTAATCTCCCTAGTTCCCAGGGTCTCGGGGTTTAAGTCCCAGGTGACCACACCCCCCGACCACTGATACGGCCTAACCTACGTCTCTTGACCGTCACTATCTCTCTAGCTCCGCCTTTTTTTAATTATCTCTAAAGTCTTATTACTTTAGGAGTCCTGTCGAACCTGTCCATCTTCCTAAGTCCGTCCCCTAACAACTAAAACTCGAGGCGATTTCCAATTCAGAGACTCAAAGAGTAATCACTGCTGAACGTAAAGATAACCTGGTCTTTTGATTACGCGGGGCAGTTTAGTTGTCCGCTTTCATCTCAGGTCTTCACTGGACTTCAAGGCGTCTGCCGATATAAGAGTTTCCTAGGAACCAGCGGCCGTGTCGTTGCGTTACGCAACTTTGTCGACCAGAGCAAACATCTGTCTGGCTTTAGGCTGACCACCTGTACGCATTTCACTGGTAATCTCAAGTTGATTACGACTCAGCGACTGAGTTGGGTAGACTTAACGTCTCCTTCCTAATCCTCTGAAGAGTGTCTTTTCTACGCCGCCTAAAACTATCCTACTTCACATCGTCATCGCCTCATTCTTTTATTCTTCTGTCTATCGTCATATTCTTCTATTCTTCCATTATCGCCCATGACTGAGTCACACTATAACAACTATATATCACTTTTATAGTCATGTTTTTTTTTCAAAACTGAGAAAATGCCACAATACTACTAAAAGATCATCAACAAACTGCTGTGGTGAACGATATCAAGCCTCCGGATGTTGACTACGCCCCTCATTAAGCGCCAGAATTATCTGTCATGACTAAACCCGTAACGGTTGATTCCAGTTTAATGGCGTATCGAGATTACAGCATTAACTGTCGTGTTTACGTCATTCACTAATTGACCTCTGACTGTCTCGTTGCTCCATAATTAATGCCCTCATTACAGGTGTCCTAAACGTCGCTGGCGATTTGTTTGTCACGATTGCCGGCATATGTAACATAGGAGAGGAACAGTCAGACAATCAACTCTCATGTATGGCTCCACACAAATGTAACATGCACGGTAACCATAGTCTTAGAAACTTTCTAGACTGGTGGGTTTAACACCACACTTGGAACTTCCTAAACGTGTGGGTTTAACACCACACTTGCAACTTCCTAAACTGGTGGGTTTAGCAACCACACTTGGAACTTCCTAGACTGGTGGGTTTAATACCACACATGGAAACTTCCTAGACTGGTGGTTTTAATGCCACACTTGGAACTTCCTAGACTGGTGGTTTTAATACCACACATGGAACTTCCTAGACTGATGGTTTTAATACCACACATGGAAACTTCCTAGACTGGTGGTTTTAATACCACACATGGAAACTTCCTAGACTGGTGGTTTTAATACCACACATGGAAACTTCCTAGACTGATGGTTTTAATACCACACATGGAAACTTCCTAGACTGATGGTTTTAATACCACACATGGAACTTTCTAGACTGGAGGGTTTACTACTACACTTGGAACTTCCTAGACTGGTGGTTTTAATACCACACTTGCAAACTTCCTAGACTGGAGGGTTTACTACCACACTTGGAACTTCATAGACTGGTGGGTTTACTACCACACGTAGAACTTCCTAGACAGGTGGGTTTACTACCACACTTGGAACTTCCTAGACTGGTGGGTTTAATACCACACATGGAAACTTCATTGACTGGTGAGTTTAATACCACACTTAGAACATCCTAGACTGGTGGGTTTAATACCACACTTAGAACGTCCTTGACTGGTGGGTTTAATACCACACTTAGAACTTCCTAGACTGGTGGGTTTACTACCACACTTGGAAATTCCTAGACTGGTGGGTTTAATACCACACTTGGAACTTCCTAGACTTGTGGTTTTAATACCACACATGGAAACTTCCTTGACTGGTGGGTTTAATACCACACTTGGAAATCTCCTCGACTGGTGGGTTTAACCACACCCTCGCCCTCGGAAACCTCCTCGACTGGTGGGTTTAACACGACCCTTGGAAACTTCCTAGACTGGTGTGTTTAACCACAGCCAATTACAGATTTACTTAGACCTGCTGACTGAGAGGGAATTCCCGTAAAACCACCAACTATCGTGACGTTTTCAGCTTTGCTACTAGAGGTGGTTGTGGGTACAGGGAAGTCAACCGCCTATGTCTCATATATTCGAACACGTCACGCCAGTTGGTGGGTTTCCGGATTTTCTTTTCTGCTCGCAAGCCTTAATAAATCTATGGTTGGATGTGGTTTAACTAGATAAGTAAAATTTCCCTCCCTTGCTAGGCGTATATGATGTTAGTGACCCTATGTTTGTCATGAACACGGCACATTTTTCGTGATATGTGATATGTTTAGTGTCACGCCAAACAGCCTATGCTTCCCAGTAAAATCTGTGGGTCACGTTTTTAGAATCTGGGTGAACCCCGCAGCTTTGTTTGATCCGAAAAAAAATTCCGTAACTTATGGGAATCGATCGCGGATCCTTTCTCATCAGGAAGCGAGCGAACTAACTACTCAGCCATCGATTGAGTTGAATGTTTCGCAATCATTGTTGAGATTGTTTATTTATGCCTTGTCTTGTCGTAGTCGCTTCTGTATCGATGCCACTTCCAGGAAATCTTGCGCAGAGCCGCCACCTTCGGCACTAAATGTTCTCACATCGAGAAACACCGGATAGCACGAAACAAAACAAAAAATACACTTTCGGAAAATAGAGAAACACTAGCACCCACATGACCTGTTTCAATCATTCATGCACCACACGTGGCTGGGGATTTCTGTGGAAGAAAACAATTATTATACATGCACCACACGTGGCTGGAGATTTCTGTGGAATAAAACAGTTATTATACATGCACCACACGTGGCTGGGGATTTCTGTGGAAGAAAACAGTTATTATACATGCACCACACGTGGCTGGGGATTTCTGTGGAAGAAAACAATTATTATACATGCACCACACGTGGCTGGGGATTTCTGTTGAAGAAAACAGTTATTATACATGCACCACACGTGGCTGGAGATTTCTGTGGAAGAAAACAGTTATTATACATGCACCACACGTGGCTGGGGATTTCTGTGGAAGAAAACAGTTATTATACATGCACCACACGTGGCTGGAGATTTCTGTGGAAGAAAACAGTTATTATACATGCACCACACGTGGCTGGAGATTTCTGTGGAAGAAAACAGTTATTATACATGCACCACACGTGGCTGGAGATTTCTGTGGAAGAAAACAGTTATTATACATGCACCACACGTGGCTGGAGATTTCTGTGGAAGAAAACAGTTATTATACATGCACCACACGTGACTGGGGATTTCTGTGGAAGAAAACAGTTATTATACATGCACCACACGTGGCTGGGGATTTCTGTGGAAGAAAACAGTTATTATACATGCACCACACGTGGCTGGAGATTTCTGTGGAAGAAAACAGTTATTATACATGCACCACACGTGGCTGGGGATTTCTGTGGAAGAAAACAGTTATTATACATGCACCACACGTGGCTGGGGATTTCTGTGGAAGAAAACAGTTATTATACATGCACCACACGTGGCTGGGGATTTCTGTGGAAGAAAACAGTTATTATACATGCACCACACGTGGCTGGAGATTTCTGTGGAAGAAAACAGTTATTATACATGCACCACACGTGGCTGGAGATTTCTGTGGAAGAAAACAGTTATTATACATGCACCACACGTGGCTGGAGATTTCTGTGGAAGAAAACAGTTATTATACATGCACCACACGTGGCTGGAGATTTCTGTGGAAGAAAACAGTTATTATACATGCACCACACGTGGCTGGAGATTTCTGTGGAAGAAAACAGTTATTATACATGCACCACACGTGGCTGGAGATTTCTGTGGAAGAAAACAGTTATTATACATGCACCACACGTGGCTGGAGATTTCTGTGGAAGAAAACAGTTATTATACATGCACCACACGTGGCTGGGGATTTCTGTGGAAGAAAACAGTTATTATACATGCACCACACGTGGCTGGGGATTTCTGTGGAAGAAAACAATTATTATACATGCACCACACGTGGCTGGAGATTTCTGTGGAAGAAAACAGTTATTATACATGCACCACACGTGGCTGGGGATTTCTGTGGAAGAAAACAGTTATTATACATGCACCACACGTGGCTGGGGATTTCTGTGGAAGAAAACAGTTATTATACATGCACCACACGTGGCTGGGGATTTCTGTGGAAGAAAACAGTTATTATACATGCACCACACGTGGCTGGAGATTTCTGTGGAAGAAAACAGTATTTATACATGCACCACACGTGACTGGAGATTTCTGTGGAAGAAAACAGTTATTATACATGCACCACACGTGGCTGGAGATTTCTGTGGAAGAAAACAGTTATTATACATGCACCACACGTGGCTGGAGATTTCTGTGGAAGAAAACAGTTATTATACATGCACCACACGTGGCTGGAGATTTCTGTGGAAGAAAACAGTTATTATACATGCACCACACGTGGCTGGAGATTTCTGTGGAAGAAAACAGTTATTATACATGCACCACACGTGGCTGGGGATTTCTGTGGAAGAAAACAGTTATTATACATGCACCACACGTGGCTGGGGATTTCTGTGGAAGAAAACAGTTATTATACATGCACCACACGTGGCTGAGGATTTCTGTGGAAGAAAACAGTTATTATACATGCACCACACGTGGCTGGAGATTTCTGTGGAAGAAAACAGTTATTATACATGCACCACACGTGGCTGGAGATTTCTGTGGAAGAAAACAGTTATTATACATGCACCACACGTGGCTGGGGATTTCTGTGGAAGAAAACAGTTATTATACATGCACCACACGTGGCTGGATATTTCTGTGGAAGAAAACAGTTATTATACATGCACCACACGTGGCTGGAGATTTCTGTGGAAGAAAACAGTTATTATACATGCACCACACGTGGCTGGAGATTTCTGTGGAAGAAAACAGTTATTATACATGCACCACACGTGGCTGGGGATTTCTGTGGAAGAAAACAGTTATTATACATGCACCACACGTGGCTGGGGATTTCTGTGGAAGAAAACAGTTATTATATTTTAAAAAAATTATATTTAAAATTCTTAACACTTTCCGTAAGGACGTTTTTTTTATCAATTCAACGGAATGGATTTCGGAGACAAAATTTTTCATGGTTTCAAGAATTAATGTACAAAAAGTAAAAGTATAGTACCCCCGTCACGCTACGTGGCGTATAGGGAATATGGTGTTAGTGACCATAAATTTTACAGACCTTCGTCACATGATTTTTGGGGTAATGTGGTCGGTATTACGCCCGTGCCGCTTAATTTTCCCAGAAAAAAATCCGGTACCCATTAAAGGCTGGGTGAACCCGGAAGCCGTCGGTTGGGATCGAACCCTACCCCTAATTAATGTACATGTTTATATTTATCTCTCTCTCTCTCTCTCTCTCTCTCTCTCTCTCTCTGCGATCAGGACTCAATCAGAGTAGGATTCCAGACTCTCACATGAAGTCAGCTGTCAGGTTAAGTGTGTTGATCGGCCCCACTAGCAGAACATCACAATTATTTATCTAAAATATATCACATTATGTATGCAGTTTTAGATTAATTGAAAAAAGGAATTAGATTTCACCAATACCAAGATGATACAAAACATGTAAAACGAATATGGTTTGATGACGTTTCACACTAATCACATTGTGAGAGTAGCGCACTGTGTGCCGAAACGTACGGAAAGATTTAAGTTATTTCCGGACACACAAGAAATGTGTAGCCACATAGGACTGAAGCTGACAACTTACAATCTAGCTAGGGCGCCTGAAAACCGCAGCTGAGAAGTTGTCAGCGACTCATAGCTGATGGCTTGCTCTAGGGTCGGTGAACCAGAACCACCCAGACCCTACTCCGCGTCTTCACTGTGCCTCTAGATAGAAATATATTCGTTTAAAAAAAAGTGTAAAGAGCCCCGTCACGCCAAGTGACGAATAGGGAATATGGTGTTAGTGACCATACTTTTGACAGACCTTCGGCACATGACTTTTGGGGTAATGTGGTCGGTATTACGCCCGTGCTGCTTTACTTTCCCAGAAAAAAAATCCTGTGCCTATTTATGGCTGGGTGATCCCGGAAGCCGTCGGTCAGGATCAAACCCGACCTCTTGTTCTTTGTAGTCCAGTTCACTAACCACTGAGCTATCGCGGCTCAGAAAAACATTAACCAGTCAAGAATAACCAGTCTAGTCTGGCTAAGCGAGCAGCGATCGAGTAGGGAAGGCAACCCGGTACCCAAAAATGCCATGCTGAAGTCGGATATGTTGGGCCGAAAGACGCAAATATCACAACTCTAGTGCAAACCACAACACAACACAACACATATAAAAGTAAATGTTCTCTCCACGCCTTGCTATGCTTATGGGGATTATGGTGTTAGTGACCATATTTTTCTATGATCACGGCACATTTTTAGGTGATGTGGTCGGTATCACGACAGGCCGCCTTTACTTTACAGTAAAAATCTCTACTAACCATTTTTAGAGGCTGGGTGAACCTCAGAGCCTTGTCAGTCCGGAAAAAAATTAACCACTGCTGGGGATCGAACTCAGATCCTTCTGGTTAGGAAGCGTGCACACTAACCACTCAGCCACCGAGACTCCACAACGCATTTACGCTTATATAACTTCCTTTTAAGGGGCGGATAATAAAGAAGACAAGCATTTCCTTTAGTATTCTTCCGGTGAAAGAAAGAAAAGAAAGAAAGAAAGAAAGAAAGAAAGAAAGAAAGAAAGAAAGAAAGAAAGAAAGAAAGCACTGAAACTGCTGTCATTATGGCCCACCATGATCGGTTATGTTTATCCTTTGATCGTCAACCTCTTTGGGACATTCTTGATGCTTCTGTCGCTGTCAGGAATACTCCACTCTCTGTCGCTGTCAGGAATACTCCACTCTCTGTCGCTGTCAGGAATATTCCACTCTCTGTCGCTGTCAGGAATATTCCACTCTCTGTCGCTGTCAGGAATACTCCACTCTCTGTCGCTGTCAGGAATACTCCACTCTCTGTCGCTGTCAGCAATATTCCACTCTCTGTCGCTGTCAGCAATATTCCACTCTCTGTCGCTGTCAGCAATATTCCACTCTCTGTCGCTGTCAGGAATATTCCACTCTCTGTCGCTGTCACGAATACTCCACTCTCTGTCGCTGTCAGGAATACTCCACTCTCTGTCACTGTCAGGAATACTCCACTCTCTGTCGCTGTCAGGAATACTCCACTCTCTGTCGCTGTCAGGAATATTCCACTCTCTGTCGCTGTCAGGAATACTCCACTCTCTGTCGCTGTCAGCAATATTCCACTCTCTGTCGCTGTCAGGAATATTCCACTCTCTGTCGCTGTCAGGAATATTCCACTCTCTGTCGCTGTCAGGAATACTCCACTCTCTGTCGCTGGCAGGAATATTCCACTCTCTGTCGCTGTCAGGAATACTCCACTCTCTGTCGCTGTCAGGAATATTCCACTCTCTGTCGCTGTCAGGAATATTCCACTCTCTGTCGCTGTCAGGAATATTCCACTCTCTGTCGCTGTCAGGAATACTCCACTCTCTGTCGCTGTCAGGAATACTCCACTCTCTGTCGCTGTCAGGAATATTCCACTCTCTGTCGCTGTCAGGAATACTCCACTCTCTGTCGCTGTCAGGAATACTCCACTCTCTGTCGCTGTCAGCAATATTCCACTCTCTGTCGCTGTCAGCAATATTCCACTCTCTGTCGCTGTCAGCAATATTCCACTCTCTGTCGCTGTCAGGAATATTCCACTCTCTGTCGCTGTCAGCAATATTCCACTCTCTGTCCCTGTCAGCAATATTCCACTCTCTGTCGCTAGTCTTTGTGCGGAATCGATGCCTGATTCTAACTTAGACATGGTCTAACTTTAATCCCAGCTGTAATCTCTCTCCATTCTGACTTAGACAAGCTCTAACTTTAATCACAGCTGTAATCTCTCTCCATTCTGACTTAGACAAGCTCTAACTTTAATCACAGCTGTAATCTCTCTCCATTCTGGCTTAAACAAGCTCTAACTTTAATCACAGCTGTAATCTCTCTCCATTCTGACTTAGACAAGCTCTAACTTTAATCACAGCTGTAATCTCTCTCCATTCTGACTTAGACAAGCTCTAACTTTAATCACAGCTGTAATCTCTCTCCATTCTGACTTAGACAAGCTCTAACTTTAATCACAGCTGTAATCTCTCTCCATTCTGGCTTAAACAAGCTCTAACTTTAATCACAGCTGTAATCTCTCTCCATTCTGACTTAGACAAGCTCTAACTTTAATCACAGCTGTAATCTCTCTCCATTCTGACTTAGACAAGCTCTAACTTTAATCACAGCTGTAATCTCTCTCCATTCTGACTTAGACAAGCTCTAACTTTAATCACAGCTGTAATCTCTCTCCATTCTGACTTAGACAAGCTCTAACTTTAATCACAGCTATAATCTCTCTCCACTGTGTCTTAGACGCGGCTCATATTTCCGATTGATCTCCAAGGAAACACAGAGAACCTTCAGTATCGATTGTTTATCCTAATTTTTCTCTAGATATATAAACAAAACCAACTGTTGAGACCAGGAAGGTAACTCGATAAGTTAAATGGACAATACGGTATTGTTGGCACGCGCTGTGACGTCAGAAGAGCATGGAATGTTGGGTAAAAAGGTTTAACATTTGTTTTCTAACAGAATCAGACTCATCGTGTACAAAGAGAGAGATGTTAACATTGTAAAATTCTCTCATTTAAATTCACTCGCGCGTCACTTGTCATCGCGCGCTCCAGTACAAAGTGATGACATTGTGGTTTCGAGTGCCTCTAATCAAATCGATCAACACTCATATCCTAAGTGAAAATGGCTCGATTACTTTTGCCCAACCTTCTATATTTGAATAATGAGATGGAAAAATTAATTACGTTGCCTAGATATGGTGCACTCGAGCACACACATATGACAGGGGACGGGTGCATTGCTAAGATTGCACCAGAGATTACGCAACACATCTTTGAGAATGGAGATTAGGAGCAAGTACGTCATTGCTAATGTAGAGACAGTCGTGATGTATGGAAGCACATTCTGGCCATTAGTGGAAGTCACTGGAATGTGGTTTATACAGAAGAATGTTGAGAATATCCTGGACAACCACAACGGGTAGTCAGGACGGTCTAAAAGAGGTCAGAATAAAAAGGAATAATTAGGACGTTCTAAAAGAGGCCAGAACAAAAAGGAATAATTAGGACGTTCTAAAAGAGTCCAGAATAAAAAGGAATAATTAGGACGTTCTAAAAGAGGCCAGAATAAAAAGGAATAATTAGGACGTTCTAAAAGAGGCCAGAACAAAAAGGAATAATGAGGACGCTCTAAAAGAGGTCAGAATAAAAAGGAATAATTAGGACGTTCTAAAAGAGGCCAGAACAAAAAGGAATAATTAGGACGTTCTAAAAGAGGCCAGAATAAAAAGGAATAATGAGGACGCTCTAAAAGAGGCCAGAACAAAAAGGAATAATGAGGACGCTCTAAAAGAGGCCAGAACAAAAAGGAATAATGAGGACGCTCTAAAAGAGGCCAGAACAAAAAGGAATAATGAGGACGCTCTAAAAGAGGCCAGAACAAAAAGGAATAATGAGAACGTTCTAAAAGAGGCCAGAACAAAAAGGAATAATGAGAACGTTCTAAAAGAGGCCAGAACAAAAAGGAATAATGAGAACGTTCTAAAAGAGGCCAGAACAAAAAGGAATAATGAGAACGTTCTAAAAGAGGCCAGAACAAAAAGAAAGCTTATTTAACAACGCAAGATTGAAAAAAAAAACGTCTTTTGTAGGGTGGGGCGTGTAATGAGAAATAAGGAAAACATAAAATATATTGTGACAATTGGAATGTATTGTGACAACTGAAATGCATTGTGATAACTGGAATATATTATGACTATTGAAATATATTGTGACAACTGGAATATATTGTGACTATTGAAATGTATTGTGACAATCGGAATGCGTTGTGGTAATTGGAATGTGTTTAAAAACTGGAATACATTGTAATTATTTCATCAAAGCAAGAGGCAGAGCAGAATGGCGCTCCATGGTAGCCAACCTTCGTTGCGGAGACAGCACTCGATGATGATGATTGTGACTATTGGAATGTGTTGTGTTTAAGCCTCTAAAAATAGGTAGTATAGTGTTTTCCCTGGGAAGTAAAGGCGGCCTGACGTCATACCGACCACATCACCCAAAAATGTTCCGTGGTCATAGAAAAATATGGTCACTATAATTCGTTCAGAAATTCGTGCCCACAGTTTATTACTTATCTCGGAAACTGTTTGATTAATTTCTGTAATTCTTTTTCGTTAAATCTTATTTTTTCATCGACCTTCAGTCTGATTTGTTGCCCTACTGTCATGCATTTATGAAGGATTTTTGCTTATTTGAGGTATATAAAAATAAGATTTTCTTACTTGTCCTAAATTTTAGGATTTTACAATACCCACATTTGCTGTAATCAACTCGCCAATTAAAAAGGCAAATTTCACGTGCACACCACACAATCTTAGCACCGTTTCGCACTCTTAACTTGCAAGACCCAAACGCTACTCCGAGGTTTTTATTTTGTTGATAATTTCATTTCCGGTTTCTTGTTAAATTTGTCCAGAGGCGTATTTTGACAAAATATTTACTATTAATGAATATTCCTGTATGTGTGATAATTTGTAAGCTGCCGTGAAGTGACTATTTGATTTTTAAAACCATGAAGAGTTTAAAGTGTAAATTCATCACTATGCAAAAGGTAAATGTGTTATTGTGCAAGCACTTTTGCAAGGAATCTAAAAGGGGTCGGTATTATTTTACTATTTAATGTAATACGGATACGCCTTTGACTTGCATTGTTAGAAAATTAACATAATTTACAATAAAATCTAATGTTTAGAGCACGCGGTTTGATATTTTCCTAAAATTTTATAACAAAAAACGATTTGTGCAAAATTCAAACTACCTTTGTACTTAAATGTTATAAAATCTGAAGGTCGATGAAAAAAATAAAGATTTAATGAAAAGGAATTACAGAAATTCATCAAACAGTTTCCGAGATAATTGATCAACTCTGTGGGCATGAATTCCTGAACGATCTATAACATCATATTCCCCGTGCGCCTAGCAAGGCAAGGGAAGGCAAGGGAAGGGAAGGCAAGGGAAGGGAAGGCAAGGGAAGGCAAGGGAAGGGAAGGCAAGGGAAGGCAAGGGAAGGGAAGGCAGGGGAAGGCAAGGGAAGGCAAGGGAAGGCAAGGCAAGGCAAGGGAAGGCAAGGCAAGAGAAGGGAAGGGAAGGGAAGGCAAGGCAAGGCAAGGCAAGGGAAGGCAAGGGAAGGCAAGGCAAGGGAAGGCAAGGGAAGGCAAGGCAAGGCAAGGGAAGGGGACCTTTGCTTGTTATTTTTATTTTAGATGTTGACGCGGGAGGAACATAGTCACTGCTGGTACAGCTGTCAGCATTACAATACTGTGACCTCAGCAGGGTTAAGACAAAGAAATGCATAAAAACGCGAAGCTGCAATCAAGCTAATTGTAAGGAGAAATGTAACAAAATATATAGAAAAAAAATCGTTATGGTTAACACTTGACGTGATAAGTGGACAACACAAATTTGAACGACGTTTCGTCTCATTAGGCCTTCAGCAAGAACAAACATACATCACACACACACACACACAGATATGTATTTAAAATTAAAAATAATAAATAATTTAATTTAAAATAATAATTTCGACCTAGAATGAGAGATGAAAATAAAAATAAAATCTCTTCCCTGTATACTGCGCTGTGGCCAGAAGGAAAATTGTAACGTTAATTTTGCTTCTATCTATATCTTCTATATTACTGTATTAACCGAACATGTTTTATGTTTCAATACACCAATCGTCCAAAAATATGTTTTATTGAGTTGATGATAAGCAAGCAGTTATCGATTGCTGTGATATGTTAGGCTGTTGTTCATGTTGAACAAATATGTCATGATCGCTAGTTAGCGAAGGGGAGTTTGTCCTCAACGCCCGGTTGGCACGGTCAAACTGTTTGTCTGGGCATTTGGCCAGACTCTGTCCTCAAAGCTGGCATGTAGACATGAGCTCGGGGCACGGTGAAGTAGCCGGCACGAGTTTGAGGGAGCCTTCAGATACTTCTGGAGTTTGTGTCTTGAACTCACGTTGGAAATGTGAAGCGCATACCAGGGGCGTCTCTGAATGTTAGTTTTGTGAGGGGGGGGGGGGAGTATCTTTACACAGATACTACGTTCTTGTAGATCATCATCAAGTACCGGGCCTGCTGGCGTAGGTGATCATGTCTAACCACAACCCTTGACCTAGACAGTTATTTATCATTTCTGTTGTTGACCTTCTGCTACACCATTCTCTTAAGCTGTCTGTTATCTTTTCTCTTTGCTTCCCTCTATCTCTTCGTCCCTCAATTTTCCCAGTTGTTACAATATATTCCAGTTGCTCTCTTCTCATTACATGGCCAAAAAATGACGATTGTTTCTTCCTAATATTGGAAATTGGTTCTCTTTTTGTTTTGGTCTCTTTCACGTTTTCATTACTCTTCTTAGCTGTCCATGGTATTCTCAACATTCATCTGTAAAACCACATTTCTACAGACTCCAGTGATTTTCTTGTCTGTTGTCCTATTGTCCACGATTCACATCCATATGTTAAGACTGGCTCTACATTACATTTAAGAACTCTTTTTTCTTCGTGTAGATATGCATGACTATAACATCTATGTAATATATTTACTATTATAAGGGGCCGTGTGTAGAGCTGTAGTAAATATGTACAACTTTTTATATATAAACAAATGTCTGTGATGTTTCTGTGAGATGTGGGAAAAGATCGGAAACTCTCCTGGGATATTTCCGTGAGGTGTCGAAGAACTGGGTTTGCCAGTCGGCCACTCTTTCACATCGGCAGCATTATCTATCTATCTATCTATCTATCTATCTATCTATCTATCTATCTATCTATCTATCTATCTATCTATCTATCTATCTATCTATCTATCTATCTATCTATCTATCTATCTATCTATCTATCTATCTATCTATCTATCTATCTATCTATCTATCTATCTATCTATCTATCTATCTATCTATCTATCTGTCTGTCTGTCTGTCTGTCTGTCTGTCTGTCTGTCTGTCTGTCTGTCTGTCTGTCTGTCTGTCTGTCTGTCTGTCTGTCTGTCTGTCTGTCTGTCTGTCTGTCTGTCTGTCTGTCTGTCTGTCTGTCTGTCTGTCTGTCTGTCTGTCTGTCCGTCCGTCCGTCCGTCCGTCCGTCCGTCCGTCCGTCCGTCCGTCCGTCCGTCCGTCCGTCCGTCCGTCCGTCCGTCCGTCCGTCCGTCCGTCCGTCCGTCCGTCCGTCCGTCCGTCCGTCCGTCCGTCCGTCCGTCTGCGATGCCGTTTCCTGTACAAATGTTTCTGTTTTTTTTTGTAATTCCTGCAGTGGCCCATATAGTTTTGTCTGTAGTGTTGTTTCTATGGGCCAATGAGCGTACAATCTTGAAGTATGTGTTGAGCAGTTTGTTCACATGTACATGAGACTGGAGTCTATTGTGCCCTGTTTTGAGGCGTATAATGATAACTTGTTCCCATCTCTTTTATGAAAGGCATCCTGATTTGTGGCTTGTGGTCCTCTGATTGATTTGATTATCTGTTTCTTATGATGGTATGTAACCGGTGTATCTAGTTGTGTGCCTGTTACACCTTCCTTTGTCAGTTGATCTTCTCTCTCGTTTCCTGGTATTTCACAGCAAAATGGGATCCACTGCAAGGCAACCCTGCGGTACCTGCAGAGTTCAGTCATTAAGGTCTGCAGATGTGGCAATTTTCTGGATTGTAGTGCCTGGAGTGTTGATTTTGTATCTGTCAAAAATACTACAAACTATGGGCTAAGATTACTGTTCAGCTGTTTTGATATTGTCAACTTTATTGCATGGATTTCTGCATCGTAATTGTGACTATATTTACCTGTTGCTATTTTAATTATATCCCTAGTGTTATTTTTAAACCTCAGATGGTAAATTTACAACAGAGGTTAGATGTTAAATTGCTCAGGCAAAAGAAGCTTTAAAAAAAATGAGGAAGATGCTATGCAATTCATTTTTGACAATAGAAACAAGAAAAAGAGTTCTTAAATGTTATGTAGAGCCAGTCTTAGCATATGGATGCGAATCATGGACAATAGGACAACAGACAAGAAAATCACTGGAGTCTGTAGAAATATGGACAGCTAAGAAGAGTAATGAAAATTTTCTGAAAGAGGCCAAAGCAAAAAGAGAGCTAATTTCCAATATTAGGAAGAAACAATCATCATGTTATTGCCATGTAATGAGAAAGGAAGAACTGGAATATATTGTGACAAGTGGAAAAATTGAGGGACGAAGAGATAGAGGAAAGGAAAGAGAAAAGATATCAGACAACTTAAGAGAATGGCTTGGCAGAAGGTCAACAACAGAAATGATAAATAACTGTCGAGATCGAGGGTTGTGGAGAGACATGATCACCAATGCCACAGCAGGCATTGATGATGATGATGATGATGATGATGATGATGATTAAGATTATGATAATGATTGTTATTTGGGTAGTCTATGTATGCTCCAGCTCCCCAGTCTTTACTGCATTCTGTGCTGATCCATCTGTGTACACCATAGATCTTGTGGGTATTCTTCATCCAAGAAACAGAGTGATTGTGTTACACACATCCGATATCAGCTTCACATTTGTGAGTAGTGCGGTGCCTTCTCTCTTTGACCCCTGCCCAGTTTGCCATGTCAGGAATTCCTTTTCTGGGCTGCCATGGGGAGGGGTTGTGGAAAGGTCTTCATCAGTTCTGGTTTATCAATCCTGGAACGACGCCCGTGCGCTCTACGGGCCCGAAAGGGGAGTAAAGAATAGTGGCGCTGTACCCTACCAGGCATATTTGTAAGAGGCGAGAATGTAGGGTTGGGCATGGGACTGGCTATCCCATACTGTAAAAAAATAAGCCGAAAAAAACTTCACAAACATGGACAGATCAAAGAAACGAATAATTGGCGCTGGATAGGACACACACTGCGGAAGTCAACTGAGAGTATTACACAACAGTCCCTTTTTTAGAATTCCCAGGGGAAAAGAAAAGTGGAAGACCAAGAAATTCTTGGAGAAGACAGACAGAAGCAGAGATGAAGATGATGAGGAAGACATGGGATGATCTTAAAAGAATGGTAAGAAACAGAACGGCTTGGAAAGTGTTTGTTGAAGACCTATGCTCCACAGGGAGCTGGAAGGTAGAAGAGGAAGAAGAATCCTGGCACGAGCAGTCAGCCGTGAGTCGCTGATCGAGTTAAGTGATTGTGATACTTGGATTGTGATACTTGGATTGTGATACTTGGAATCTTGCGCTTGATGGAAGTAACAAGACATTGCTCAGTTACAATTGACTTTTATTTTAGAGTTCACCCGTTATGTGGGCGTGGACACGTTGTGTCACTAGTTTTCGACTCTTCTTTTCTTCTTCTACTTTTCAGCTCCCTGTGGAGCATAGGTCTTCAATAAACACTTTCCAAGTCGTTCTACTTTTCTTTGACTTGTCCATGTTTATTAAGTTTTTTTCGGTTTATTGTTTTACTGTATGGGATAGCCAGTCCCATGCCCAACCCTCATTTCTCGCCTCTTACGAACATGCCTGGTAGGGTACAGCGCCACTATTCTTTAACTCCCCTTTCGGGCCCCGGCAGCGCACGCTTTACGACTAACCTCGATATTTGCGCCCTTCTGTCTGAACACACATAATAAAAAAAACCATTGGTACATTCCTAATTTAACTATTTTTTTCCCGGGCACCGGCATTTTATACTTCTCGGCTTTTCACTACCAAACGTTAACGTGCGCATTGTGCACATGGGACCTTCTGTTCTCTGCCATTATCCGAGGGGGGGGGAATTGACATTGAATGTCACTACCCAGAGACAAGTGGAGGTAAAACCATGAGAAAACTTGCGGATTCAAAGAGAAACATTCCAACAGCGTGTCGTAAGATTCGAACTCAAGACCTACTTATCCACTAGTTGACGTTTTTACTCTAGACCACCCCACCTCCTGTGGAGTACAGATATGATGTCATGGAGAAGTAGAAGACGCGCTCTATAGATGCCCATAGCGAGTAAACACAAGGGCTCGAACTCGTGTCCATTAATCAACCCAACCGGCAAATAAGAAATGGGTAGCTGCTATATTGAATGCAAGGAAAGCACAGTTGTTTGTCTTTGTTATCTAGTTCATGTGCTCATCTGGATCCAACCTGAAAGATCCAATACACAAGTATCTTCCATTACACATTCAAAGTGATTGGAAGAAGCTGTATTTTACATTATGAAACCATATATGGTTAATCATTAAATAACTCAGCCCCCGAAACTTAGATTTGCCAATCTTTGACCTTTTTCGTGACGAACATTAACCACTAGAATATCCTTTATAGCTCCATTGTTCCTTTAACCAAGCTTGTTACGTTTTGTGTAGGGTGAAATAATTTTAACCATTTCCATTTTTTAAAATTTCATTTTTAGGAATGAACGGAATGTGCAGGGCTAAGAACATATTCTTGTCCTTAAATGCTGCACGATTAGAACTAAAGTGCCTCTTTCAAATGAAAACAGACAGCTGTGAAAAGCATCCTGATATGAAGCACTGAGCCCCGTAAATGTATATGCACGAGAGCCTAACCCTGCAATACCATCACCCAAAAAAAAACTCAGTAATGATGTAATATATCTTTACCTTTTCATCTTTAATATTTACAAACACACGGGCCTACCAGAGGTGCTGTAAGATCGACTCTAGTAACTAACCTACAAGAGATGTGCAGTAAGATCGACTCTAGTAATTAAGCTACCATAGATGCTGTAAGATCGACTCTAGTAGCTAACCTACCAGAGATGCATTAAGATCGACTCTAGTAATTAAGCTACCATAGATGCTGTAAGATCGACTCTAGTAACTAACCTACCAGAGGTGCTGTAAGATCGACTCTAGTAACTAACCTACAAGAGATGTGCAGTAAGATCGACTCTAGTAACTAACCTACAATAGATGTGCAGTAAGATCGACTCTAGTAATTAAACTACCATAGATGCTGTAAGATCAATTCTAGTAAGTAACCTACCATAGATGCTGTAAGATCGACTCTAGTAACTAACCTACCAGAGGTGCTGTAAGATCGACTCTAGTAACTAACCTACAAGAGATGTGCAGTAAGATCGACTCTAGTAACTAACCTACAAGAGATGTGCAGTAAGATCGACTCTAGTAGCTAACCTACCAGGGGTGCTGTAGGATCGACTCTAGTAACAAACCTACCAGAGATGCTGTAAGATCGACTCTAGTAACAAACCTACCAGAGATGCTGTAAGATCGACTCTAGTAACAAACCTACCAGAGATGCTGTAAGATCGACTCTAGTAACAAACCTACCAGAGATGCTGTAAGATCGACTCTAGTAACTAACCTACCAGAGACACTGTAAGATTGACTCTAGTAACAAACCTACCAGAGGTGCTGTAAGATCGACTCTAGTAACAAACCTACCGGAGGTGCTGTAAGATCAACTCTAGTAACAAACCTACCAGAGGTGCTGTAAGATCGACTCTAGTAACAAACCTACCAGAGACACTGTAAGATCGACTCTAGTAACAAACCTACCAGAGGTGCTGTAAGATCGACTCTAGTAACAAACCTACCAGAGGTGCTGTAAGATCGACTCTAGTAACAAACCTAACAGAGGTGCTGTAAGATCAACTCTAGTAACAAACCTAACAGAGGTGCTGTAAGATCGACTCTAGTAACAAACCTAACAGAGGTGCTGTAAGATCGACTCTAGTAACTAACCTACCAGAGGTGCTGTAAGATCGATTCTAGTAACAAATAACACACAAAAGCTGAAGTATCACCAACAAACAGAAACATCACAACGAACATAGTATCGGGTCACATGTTATCTTCTCAGTTACAGTCTATGCTCCAATCACTCAACACACGAGATCGATACACTTTTAATAATCACGAACATAACCCGGGTCGTGACGTTAAATATCGATTATCGACTGATTCTGGTTTTTATTAATAGCCACGCCCTCGTAATCCCCATGAAATTCATCATTTTATTGGGATATAACCAAACTGTGAATGTGAAATGTAAGTTATTGTGTTCACTTCACGGTCATCTTCCTTCATATTCACCATTGACCTTTCAACTCCGTGTGTGATTTCTCTATTTTTCTGATGAATTTATTCTACTGAATAATACAGTTTCCCTAGTCTTATAGTGGGGTTATCTTGTCTTATAGTGGGGTTATCTTGTCTTATAGTGGGGTTATCTTGTCTTATAGTGGGGTTATCTTGTCTTATAGTGGGGTTATCTTGTCTTATAGTGGGTTATCTTGTCTTATAGTGGGGTTATCTTGTCTTATAGTGGGGTTATCTTGTCTTATTGTGGGGTTATCTTGTCTTATAGTGGGGTTATCTTGTCTTATAGTGGGGTTATCTTGTCTTATAGTGGGGTTATCTTGTCTTATAGTGGGGTTATCTAGTCTTACAGTGCGATTATCTAGTCTTACAGTGCGGTTATCTAGTCTTACAGTGCGATTATCTAGTCTTACAGTGCGGTTATCTAGTCTTACAGTGCGGTTATCTAGTCTTACAGTGCGGTTATCTAGTCTTACAGTGTGATTATCTAGTCTTACAGTGCGGTTATCTAGTCTTACAGTGCGATTATCTAGTCTTACAGTGCGATTATCTAGTCTTACAGTGCGATTATCTAGTCTTACAGTGCGATTATCTAGTCTTACAGTGCGATTATCTAGTCTTACAGTGCGATTATCTAGTCTTACAGTGCGATTATCTAGTCTTACAGTGCGGTTATCTAGTCTTACAGTGCGGTTATCTAATATTATAGTGCTTTTCTACCCATTTATTATATGTTGAATTGTTCTTGGTCTTCTCTCGCCATCTATCCGGAGTCAGTTACACAGCAGATAATATTCTTGATTCTTTCTGAGTACTTGGCCTATTTAGATCCATATTCTCCCTGATATCACTGCCAGCATTATCTCTTGGTTACCCCCGTCCTATTGTTCCTGCCTGCTTGATTTATTTAACCATTGATTGTTTATCCGGAGGCCTCGCTAGCCTAGTTGGGAAAACCACCCGACTGGGCTACCGACGTTCGGACAACCCGTGTTCGATTCCCGCTGGAAGCAGTGTGAATTATACTCGTGGTTAGAAAAAAAAATATACCCCCGCGGTCGACCCAGCCACTGGCAGAATTGGGTACCAGGGTAGTACACTCGGAAGGTGAGGAATACCGCCTCGCATCGTGAGTTTCGATGCTTGAAGCGACACTATCCAGAAGTCTTCTAACACTTCTGGATAGGCGGCCGAGCACATATGGGTGTGTCAACTCGCGTGCTAAGACACCGATTGAAGTCTCGTGCTTGACCTTTAACCAAAACATGTTCATAATTAACTAAACTATGCTTACATGCTGCAAAGACAAAACTGGACATGAAGAATGAGGAAGTCAGATCAGGGTGAAGTATTCACTTACCCCCGCAGTAAAATACAGAAACAACAAACAACATTGTTTGTACACGCTACAAGACAAAAGCTGCCTAGTGATATCCGCGAAACAATCAACAAACAGACCAGAAGAAGATCAATAGAATGTTTTCTTCTTATGCGCACAATGACGTCATATAGTCTGGAATTCCGAACTCATGAAATCTGAGGTCTGTTTGTTTCAGTGTTTTGGTTACATATAGAGTTTCTCTTCCAAGGCAGTGGCGGCATTCTGATGTTTTCTATTCAGGTGTGTGTATCAGGGACAATCTTATAGAATGTGTTTTGTTGCCATATCTGTGTACTAGTGACAATCTTATAGAATGTGTTTTGTTGCCATATCTTCAAGGGTGGAATGGCACAGATTGGTTTAGAGTCCATGTGGAGCTTCATTTTGCTGCGACCAAATGGAATGAGAGAAACATTTGATAGCAATAGAGGATAACAACAACAAAAAATCATAGAAACAACTTTACAGCAATAGAGGATAACAAGAGATCAAAATATAAGAAACTGTTTCTCTTCTCGAGAGGCAAAGAAGGACAGACAGAACTGCACACAATGAAGACGCTTCTGATATTTTTGTCTTTGTCTGATCGTCTCCCGTAATCACATCCATACCTATAGTCTCAGCTGTACTTTCTTTCTTTCTTTCTTTCTTTCTTTCTTTCTTTCTTTCTTTCTTTCTTTCTTTCTTTCTTATTCTTTCGTTTTTTTCTTTTTTTGTTTCTTTATTTTTTTTACTCTTTCGTTCTTTCTTTCCTTCTTTCTTTCTTTCTTTTTTATTCTTTCATTCGCTCTTTCTTTATTTCTTTCTTTCTTTTACTTTTTCGTTCTTTCGTTCTTTTTTTCTTTTTTTGTTCTTTCTTTCTTTTTTTGTACTTTCTTTCTTTTTTTATTATTTCGCTCTTTCTTTTTTTCTTTTATTCTTTCGTTCTTTCTTTCTTTCTTTTTTTACTTTCTTTCTTTCTTTACTTTCTTTCTTTTCTTGCTTTCTTTCTTTCTTTTTTTACTCTTTCGTTCTTTCTTTCTTTCTTTCTTTCTTTCTTTCTTTCTTTTACTCTTTCGTTCTTTCTTTCTTTCTTTCTTTCTTTCTTTCTTTCTTTCTTTATTCTTTCGTTCTTTCTTTCTTTCGTTCTTTCTTTCTTTCTGTCTTTCGTTCTTTCTTTCTTTCTTACTCTCTTTCTTTTCTTTCATTCTTTCATTCTTTCATTCTTTCTTTCTTTCTTTTTTATTCTTTCGTTCTTTCTTTCTTTCTTTTTTCTATCTTTCTTTCGTTCTTTCTTTCTTTCTTACGTTCTTTCTTTTCTTTCTTTTCTTTCCTTTCGTTCTTACTTTCTTCGTTCTTTCTTTCTTTCTTTCCTTCTTTCTTTGTTTCTGTATTTGTGTCTTTCTCTATTTAGTTTTTTCTTCATTTCCTCTTGTACCCGTTCGGGTGTAGAGGGAGATACAAAGTGCTGGTTCTCGCCCTTTTGGCGGGTTCAATCATTTCATTGGCAGTTGATGTAGTGTTACTTTGTTGTTGTCTGCCCATCTTACTTTTGGGCTTCCTCTTTCTCTTCTCCTTTCTCCTATTTTTAATATATGCCTTGTGTGATTAGGTTTCACACGGCGTTCTTTCTAGATGGACGAACCAGTTTATTTGTTGTTTCTGTATGTATCTTAGAATTGGTTCAATGCCTACTCTTTCTCTTATAATATCATTTATGATTCTGTCTTTTTTCTGATCACTCCAAGCGCTTTTCTCACATATCACATTCTTGTAGTGACAAGCTTTCTTTTATGCTTAGATGCTGGACTAACGGGCGTGCCTTTAAATGTTGATTATGTCATTGCATTGAATAATAAAGGCTATGAAGCCATCTTAAAATTACACATCGACGGAAAAAAAAAACATGAGTACCTCCGAAGACCGAGATATCTGCCTGTGCGGCGAGGGACCCCTGTGCACACGGCTGCCAGGTTACAAACGAAGTCATCACCATCATGTGCCATACCGTTTGGGAACTTTCAACATTCTTCTGAGAAATCCCATCTCTGTGACCTCTAACCGTTTTTTCATTTGTTTGCCTACTGTCCATGATTCGCTTCCATAGGTTAGAATTGGTTCTATATAGCACCAATGAACTCTCTTTCTCACTTCTATTGACATAGATTTGTTGCATAAGATATTATAAAACCGAATTAACATGCACAATTCAGCTCCTAGTGCCTAGGTCCTTTGCCTAAGGTCAAAGCTGGTGGATGCAACAACAACAACAACAACAACAACAACAAGTTATTGCCTGCGTGAAGAAATGTATGTGGAACGACAATAGATAAGCATTGTTGGTCATCTTATTAATTAAGATCCAAGTATGGTTCCGAGGTAATCTCGACAACGATAACTTCACTAAATGAGATCGGTGCTACACAAAACAAGTAGAGAGCAAAATGGCTGACTAGAATATGTAAAGTTACGACTCAGCGGGTGTGAAATGGGCCTTAGAATAAATTAAAAGTCAACAAGGCATGAGTTGGCATCTACACCATTACGCCTGATCGTTGTTCTAATGTTTGTCTGAGTACGTTGTGTTACGACTGGTGGCGTTTGTTTAACCCAAGAAATAGATGATGTCGCTGTAGTGGTTCTCAAATTTGCGTGGATTGAAGTCTCATGAGATAGATTAATATGCTGTTGCTACTTTTTTTTATGCGCCCTTTGATTAAAAAAAAAAATTATTATTATCACAGCTCGGTTGGTATCAATTATAACCGACCACCACCGTTTGAACTTCGCAAAACGTCCGCAGTGCAACAGCGGTTAGTAAAAATAGTTGTTTTAGCAGGAGATCTGGTTCATTCCGTCGTCCGATCACGTTCTGACTATTCCATCTTGAAATGGGGGCCAGAGATTTGGCAACAATAACCTAGATCAGAGGTTCCCACGCTGTTGACATCAGCGACTTCCTTTACCTGACGGTCATCATGATGGTCATTTACCTATTGCTACAGCATGGCAGGTTCTTTTTAATGTCCATGATGGTTGTACTGACGGGGAGCTGTACGAACGAATGGTTGTACTGACGGGGAGCTGTACGAACGAATGGTTGTACTGACGGGGAGCTGTACGAACGAATGGTTGTACTGACGGGGAGCTGTACGAACGAATGGTTGTACCAACGGGGAGCTGTACGAACGAATGGTTGTACCAACCGGGAGCTGAACGAACGAATGGCTGTACCAACCGGGAGCTGAACGAACGAATGGTTGTACCAACCGGGAGCTGTACGAACGAATGGTTGAACGAACGGATGGCTGTATGAACGGATGGTTATACCAACGGATGGCTGTATGAACGGATGGTTATACCAACGGATGGCTGTACCAACGGGGAGCTGAACGAACGGACGGATTGCTGAACGGACGGTTGGTTGAACGGACGGATGGCTGGACATACGGATATGACTGGACGGACGGATGGTTGGACGAACGGATGGTTGGACGAACGGATGGCTGGACGGACGGATGGCTGAACGGACGGATGGTTGATCGAACGGATGGCTGAACGGACGGATGGTTGATCGAACGGATGGCTGAACGGACGGATGGTTGATCGAACGGATGGCTGAACGGACGGATATGGTTGGACGAACGGATGGTTGAACGAACGGACGGTTGAATGAACGGATGGCTGAATGAACGGATGGTTATACGACGGATGGCTGAACGGACGGACGGACGGCTGAACGGACGGATGATTGAACGGACGGATGATTGAACGGACGGATGGCTGAACGGACGGATGATTGAACGGACGGATGATTGAACGGACGGATGGCTGAACGGACGGATGATTGAACCGACGTATGATTGAACGGACGTATGATTGAACGGATGGCTGAACGGACGGACTGATGGCTGGAAGGACGGACGGATGGCTGAACGAACGGACGGTTGGCTCAACGCACGGATGGCTGAACGAACGGACGGATGGTTGAATGAACGGATGGATGTTTATTTAGGGTAGATGATTTTCTATTTAGGACATCACACGTTGACAAATCAATAGCCATTTAGGAGAGAATGATACACAAATTGACGACTTTCTATAAAGTATGTATGTTGAATGGATGATTAGAAAAAATATTACAGTACGTTGACCAGAAGATGACTTTTTAACTAGGAGAATACGTTCAGAAACATAATGAATTTTGAAATTAATACAACATTTTCACAAACGGATGACTGAATTTCTGGCAGGATTTATTTAGATGTGAGTAACCTTGTTATCAATTTATGGCTGGAAATTATCAAGACATTCCTTTTTGGTTACGTTATCAATGTCTTCACTTCCTCTTTGCCAGCAGTTAGATAACACAATACCTTGTTGTCATTTGAAAGATTTATTTTAGATTAACCTTTCTTTTTATGAACTCATTATCATATGTTCAGATTACGTTGCAGAGTTCCTGGCCGTTGATTGGTTGCCCCGATGTGTCTAATCTGTGTGTGTGTCACGACCCTTGTGTTAACTCGACACGCCCTGATAGGGATAATCACGTTGCAGTGTTTTGTTAGGCCCTTTGACTAAGTCATCGATTTCCGCATGTTTTTGTCTCGTTAGGCCTTCTTACTATATCTTTGACCTGCCCGTCTATCGTGACACTTCAGATAGAAGTGCTACCACCAGCAAAGCTTTTGGGCTTGTACAATAACGCACAATGATTAAACAAACAAACAGAAAAGAAACTATCTTTGTTCATTTCTCCATTATTCGGATCTACATGGGAGACTTATAGGATCGGAGAATAAAGGCCGCTTGTCCAGAACAGTGACCATGAGGTATTCGGGTCTAAGTTTTTATTTCACCCCCAATATGAAAGGAAAACATTTGACCCTACCGAGATTCATATACCATATATATATACCCATACATATACCCATACCGAGATGTTATCGATTTGACCACCCGCTCTCGCACAATGACAGAAAACTCGTTATACAGAGCTTTGCAGCAGGGGGCAATCTGATCGTCAAAAGAGAGCCCGTCGAGTAAGTGTTTCCTCCCTTTAGCTTCTTAATAATCTAGAAGAGAGATAGCGATGATCTTGCCTGCCTTGATCATTTGACCTCCTGTACAGTTTATAGAAGGGAGATGATCTTGTCTGCCTTGATCATTTGACCTCCTGTACAGTTTATAGAAGGGAGATGATCTTGTCTGCTTGATCATTTGACCTCCTGTACAGTTTATAGAAGGGAGATGATCTTGTCTGCCTTGATCATTTGACCTCCTGTACAGTTTATAGAAGGGAGATGATCTTGTCTGCCTTGATCATTTGACCTCCTGTACAGTTTATAGAAGGGAGATGATCTTGCCTGCCTTGATCATTTGACCTCCTGTACAGTTTATAGAAGGGAGATGATCTTGCCTGCCTTGATCATTTGACCTCCTGTAGAGTTTATAGAAGGGAGATGATCTTGTCTGCCTTGATCATTTGACCTCCTGTAGAGTTTATAGAAGGGAGATGATCTTGCCTGCCTTGATCATTTGACCTCCTGTACAGTTTATAGAAGGGAGATGATCTTGCCTGCCTTGATCATTTGACCTCCTGTAGAGTTTATAGAAGGGAGATGATCTTGTCTGCCTTGATCATTTGACCTCCTGTAGAGTTTATAGAAGGGAGATGATCTTGTCTGCCTTGATCATTTGACCTCCTGTACAGTTTATAGAAGAGAGAAGGCGATGGAGCTTGTCTGCCTTGATCAGTCTACCTCCTGTAGAATTTATAGAAGGGCGAGAGAGATGGAGCTTGTCTGCCTTGATCAGTCTACCTCCTGTAGAGTTTATAGAAGGGCGAGAGAGATGGAGCTTGTCTGCCTTGATCAGTCTACCTCCTGTAGAGTTTATAGAAGGGCGAGGGAGATGGAGCTTGTCTGCCTTGATTATTCGACCTATAGAGTTTATAGAAGGGCGAGAGAGATGGAGCTTGTCAGCTTTGATCATTTGACCTCCTGTAGAGTTTATAAAAGGGCGAGAGAGATGGAGCTTGTCTGCCTTGATTATTCGACCTGTAGAGTTTATAGAAGGACGAGAGAGATGGAGCTTGTCTGCCTTGATTATTTGACCTGCAGAGTTTATAGAAGGACGAGAGAGATGGAGCTTGTCAGCTTTGATCATTTGACCTCCTGTAGAGTTTATAGAAGGACGAGAGAGATGGAGCTTGTCAGCTTTGATCATTTGACCTCCTGTAGAGTTTATAGAAGGGCGAGGGAGATGGAGCTTGTCTGCCTTGATTATTTGACCTGCAGAGTTTATAGAAGGACGAGAGAGATGGAGCTTGTCTGCCTTGATCAGTCTACCTGCAGAGTTTATAGAAGGGCGAGGGAAATACAACTTGGCTGTCTTGTTCATTTGACCTCCTGCAGACTTTAAACCTGAAAGCTCCCATATTATTGAGCATATAATGATTAGATTCTGGTCTGTACGAAACTTCTGATAGAATTTATTGCCTATACCCATTCGCAGATGAATCTATTGCCTATAGGCATTCGCAGATGTCTGCCACAGCCTTACTCTACCCAAAATCATTGCTGTCCCCTTTGTGGTGTCAGTCTTAAATCACTTGCTATTTTTTACGTCGCTCTTAAATACTACAGTTCGGCCGCGTTTCCGCTTACACTCTGATCTGAAATTCCCTTCTCATAAGATAGAAGCTCGTTAGAGGAGGGTCAGTGTGTCATAAGATGGAAGCTCGTTAGAGGAGGGTCGGTGTGTCATAAGATAGAAGCTCGTTAGAGGAGGGTCAGTGTGTCATAAGATAGAAGCTCGTTAGAGGAGGGTCAGTGTGTCATAAGATAGAAGCTCGTTAGAGGAGGGTCGGTGTGTCATAAGATAGAAGCTCGTTAGAGGAGGGTCAGTGTGTCATAAGATAGAAGCTCGTTAGAGGAGGGTCGGTGTGTCATAAGATAGAAGGTCATTAGAGGAGGGTCGGTGTGTCATAAGATAGAAGGTCGTTAGAGGAGGGTCGGTGTGTCATAAGATAGAAGCTCGTTAGAGGAGGGTCGGTGTGTCATAAGATAGAAGCTCGTTAGAGGAGGGTCGGTGTGTCATAAGATGGAAGGTCGTTAGATGAGGGTCGGTGTGTCATAAGATAGAAGCTCGTTAGAGGAGGGTCGGTGTGTCATAAGATAGAAGCTCGTTAGAGGAGGGTCGGTGTGTCATAAGATAGAAGCTCGTTAGAGGAGGGTCGGTGTGTCATAAGATAGAAGGTCGTTAGAGGAGTGTCGGTGTGTCATAAGATAGAAGCTCGTTAGAGGAGGGTCGGTGTGTCATAAGATAGAAGCTCGTTAGAGGAGGGTCGGTGTGTCATAAGATAGAAGCTCGTTAGAGGAGGGTCGGTGTGTCATAAGATAGAAGCTCGTTAGAGGAGTGTCGGTGTGTCATAAGATAGAAGCTCGTTAGAGGAGGGTCGGTGTGTCATAAGATAGAAGGTCATTAGAGGAGGGTCGGTGTGTCATAAGATAGAAGCTCGTTAGAGGAGTGTCGGTGTGTCATAAGATAGAAGCTCGTTAGAGGAGGGTCGGTGTGTCATAAGATAGAAGCTCGTTAGAGGAGGGTCGGTGTGTCATAAGATAGAAGCTCGTTAGAGGAGGGTCGGTGTGTCATAAGATAGAAGCTCGTTAGAGGAGGGTCGGTGTGTCATAAGATAGAAGCTCGTTAGAGGAGGGTCGGTGTGTCATAAGATAGAAGGTCGTTAGAGGAGAGTCGGTGTGTCATAAGATAGAAGGTCGTTAGAGGAGGGTCGGTGTGTCATAAGATAGAAGCTCGTTAGAGGAGGGTCGGTGTGTCATAAGATAGAAGGTCGTTAGAGGAGGGTCGGTGTGTCATAAGATAGAAGGTCGTTAGAGGAGGGTCGGTGTGTCGTAAGATAGAAGCTCGTTAGAGGAGGGTCGGTGTGTCATAAGATAGAAGCTCGTTAGAGGAGGGTCGGTGTGTCATAAGATAGAAGGTCGTTAGAGGAGAGTCGGTGTGTCATAAGATAGAAGGTCGTTAGAGGAGGGTCGGTGTGTCATAAGATAGAAGCTCGTTAGAGGAGGGTCGGTGTGTCATAAGATAGAAGCTCGTTAGAGGAGGGTCGGTGTGTCATAAGATAGAAGCTCGTTAGAGGAGGGTCAGTGTGTCATAAGATAGAAGCTCGTTAGAGGAGGGTCGGTGTGTCATAAGATAGAAGCTCGTTAGAGGAGGGTCGGTGTGTCAAATTTAATTTTAATTTCTCCATTTAAAAAATGTTTATTGTCTATCCACTTGACGTTGATCTACAGATGTTCAGATTTCCCTATGTTGTAGCATGATGTCCAGATTTCCCTATGTTGTAGCATGATGTTCAGATTTCCCTATGTTGTAGCATGATGTTCAGATTTCCCTATGTTGTAGCATGATGTCCAGATAATGAACTGAGTTCTATATAATGAACCATTCCTAATTATAGTTCATAGGTAAAAATTGTTAATGTAGAAGAAAATGCCAAAATGAAATTGTTGGAAAAAGAATAAATCCAAGTCTGCGCTATCAGTACCAAGCCTGGACATAGATTAATAAAAATAAAATGCCAATTATAACTACCCACATGAGAAATATGAACACTTTACATATACATAACGTACGAATAAGAGCCACGATCGGAAATGAAGACAAGTAAAGGGTAACAACAAATCTAAGCTACATCCGGAAACAAGAACGAAAAAGTAGATCATTAGATACAGTACCAAGATTATATCCGGAAACAAGAACGAAAAAGTAGATCATTAGATACAGTACCAAGATTATATCCGGAAACAAGAACGAAAAAGTAGATCATTAGATACAGTACCAAGATTATATCCGGAAACAAGAACGAAAAAGTAGATCATTAGATACAGTACCAAGATTATATCCGGAAACAAGAACGAAAAAGTAGATCATTAGATACAGTACCAAGATTATATCCGGAAACAAGAACGACAAAGTAGATCATTAGATACAGTACCAAGATTATATTCAGAATCAATAACGAAAAAGTAGATCATTAGATTGTAGCACCAAAATTGCATCCACAAGCAACAAATAAAATTGTTTGAACTCTTACCAGAAAAAAACAACTCCCACAGCAATATTTAGCAACAAAATGCTAAAACAAAACGGAAAAGGCAGTCTTTTCAAACGATGTAATTAAGTAAAATACCAAATGTCACACAATTTACGTGTATATGTATTTAAATAAACCACAGGACTGTGTTAGTGACAAATTATCTCTCCTCGATAGTGCACACAAGGAAACACGAGAACAGAACAGTTACTAGCTATATCAGATATTTTGTTTTAAACTTGTGTCCGGTTCCAAACCAGAATTATCTGGCTCATTGACTCATGTAATCAATCTACGTTTACCTAGTTCTGTTTACTTGCTAACTTGGCCAATCAAAACACTCGACACAGAAGTTACTCAGCTCTTCGATAAATCATTTATTTTTTCTATCCACATGAAATGATTAACATTGCCCTGCCGCACGTAGCTGTTGGGAAGAACAATAAATGAATTAACCCGTTCTATATCTACAGTAAACGTTCGGTAATTACTTAAGAGCTTTGGTGCTGTTCTGCTTTGCATTAGAGATTCCTTGTTTTGTTTTCATGTCATTAGAATATGACCCTGCGTATGAGCTTTTGTGGATGGAGTTGTAACGAAACAGGTTCACATACCTTGTTGGCACATCCTCATCGACTGGAGGACGCAGTCCAGGAATACAATGTAAAATAGCCCAAGCAAAGGTATCACTCCACGAAATGATAAACATTTTCTGAGACAAGCTTTTGTTAGAAGGGGAATGAAACTCCCAGGGCCAAATGGAAGTAGGTCATCATCGCGTGCCGTCTCCGCAACGAAGGTTGGCTACCTTGGAGCGCCATTCTGCTATGTCTCTTGCTTTGATGGTGCAGGATGTCATAGGCTGACTTGTCCATCTCCGCAACGAAGGTTGGCTACCATGGAGCGCCATTCTGCTTTGTCTCTTGCTTTGATGGTGCAGGTTGTCAGGCTGATTTTTCTACCTTTTGATGTTACTCGTCCATGTTAGTCTTGGTCTGCCTCTTTTACCTTGTATTTTCCCCTTCCAAGATTACTTTTAGTAGGCTGTTGTGTCTTTTAACATGGCCGAAAAATCGCATTTGCTTTGTTTGAATTGTGCTAGTAGTTCTCTTTTCATTTTTTGCTGTTTTAAGACTTCATCGTTTGTTTTCTTTTCCCTCCATCCAATTTTACCTATTCTTCTATATATCCAGAAGTAGGTCAAAGACAGATATATAACGAGGACGGATATTATTGACGTCACAGTAGGTGTCGTTAACCAATCAAATCCCACCACAGCTCTAATGATATAAAAAGCTGTAAGGGAATAAAGGTACCAAGATGCACAGAGACAGGAAGCTGCTGTAAAGCTGATGGTAATGACGATTTTTAAAAAAAGGAGGAAAAAAGTGATAAGGTAACAGCTTTACGTGGTAATTAACAAAACAGAAATCGATGTTTCGGCAAAGTAGGCCTTCAGCTGGAACAACAAACAACAACACAAATGTTTATAAGGATATGTACACAAATCTAACTACATGGCGATAATATGCTAGACACTCTAGAAAGGAAATAAAAAAAAAGGTCACTTCCCTGTAGTCCAGAGCGTGGCCAGCTTCTGGAATGAAGCTTTGTGTTGTTGTTTGTTGTTCCAGCTGAAGGCCTACTTGACCGAAACGTCGACTTTTGTTTTGTTAATTACCACGTAAAGCTGTTACCATACCACTTTTTTCCTTCTTTTTTTTATGTTTAAATCGTGATATAAAAAAACCACTGGTTGTAGCTATCTTCAGACATACCTATTTTTAGGCATTTCCACTTTCATTCCAGGCAAGACGAAAGTTCTGTGGGATTCCACACATTTATCGACCTTTCTTCCCCCCCCCCCCCAAGTGGGTTCCATGACAATGCCTGTCTTGCTATGTTGACTTCAGATTTACTAAATGTATGTTCAACCCATCTTCATTTTACATTCCTAAATTTGTTGCTTGATTGGTCCTTTTTCTATTTTTTACTTCTATCTATCCGAAATGAAATGTGTCAGAAGAATGACAGGAAACAGCTTAAGGGACAGAGTAAGAAACGCCGACCTGAGGAAGAAACTCGAAATTGAACCAGCCATCGAATACATAAAGAAACAACAGATAAATTGGTTCAGCCACATAACAAGACAAAAAGAACTAACAATGAATCAAAGAGCCATAAACAAACGCTACGAAAACGCCAGATTAAGAGGAAGACCGAGAAAGAGATGAATAAAGGGAATACTAAAGTCACTAGGAGGGATAACATCAGAAGAGGCCAACAGAAGAGCAAAGAATCGCAGATTGTATCTCCCCTCGACGTCTATGGCATAGGAGGAAGGATAGAAGAATAAGAAGAAGTCCTCTTATCTATATTTCTGATCTTGTCCATGCATCATCTGATGCTCAGAATTTTGCTCAGACGGTACTTTATAAATGTCGGTACCGTTTGTTTAGTTGTTCAGTTCATGAACATCCATGTCTCTCAGCCATATAAGAACTCTGTTTTTATGTTTGTATTATTTGTATTTAGCATTTCAGAAAATGAAAAATATCTTATGCAGCAAATCTATGTCAATAGAAATAAGAAAGAGAGTTCATCGGTGCTATATAGAACCGATTCTGACCTATGGAAGCGAATCATGGACAATAGACAAACAAATGAACAGACGATTAGAGGCCACAGAGATGGGATTTCTCAGAAGAATGTTGAAAGTTCCCAAACGGTATGGCACATGATGGTGATGACTTCGTTTTTAAAGTCAACGGCTAAAAAGACCAATGAGAAAGTTCTCAAAGAGGCCAACACAAAAAGCAGCTCTTAAAAAATATCAGAAAGAAACAATCAAACATTTTTGGGGCACATCATGAGAATAGGAAAGTTAGAATATTTAGTTACAATTGGCAAAATAAAAGGAAAGAGAGATCGCGGACGACAAAGAGAGAAAATGCTGGATCGCTTGGTGTCATTTCATGGAAAACAGTCAACAACGAAACTCATACGATGCACTGTATATAGAAGACTGTGGAAGGACATGATCGCCTACGCCAACCGGTATTGCACATGATGATTATTTGTATTATTGTTTATAAATCCTTTGTTGCTTCTTACTTTGTTTATTTGTTTGGATACTGCACACCGGACGAACCCATAGGTTCCCCGACCACCCACCTCCAGAATCTCGCGAAAATCAGCGGAGATTCCTAGCCTACATGCACGAACTCCGTATCACGGCCTGGGATTCATGCTGTGGGTAGGTTTTCGCTGACGATTTTGCCCCGGCAAGGGGTATATTTATGGCCTACTCTTTTTTTATATTTTAACTGCTAAAGAATCTTTAACGTGCGCGAGTGCACACGGGGCCTCCTGCTCATTGTTGTTATCTGAGAGAACTAGACATCGGACCTCACCACTCAATAGATCAGGAGAGGATAACGTCATAAAGAAACCACGGATTCATTTTGTTTTCTAATTTGGAAAAAAAACGCCACCCTTTCTGGTGGGCTATGAACCCGGGTCTTTCCTGTCTTGAGGCCGACGTCGTACCTCTAGACTACCCAGCCACCCCCTCCCCACCCCCATATAGTTGCTTTCCCCGTGTTTTCTTTACAACCCCCACTTTATCAACTTTGATTGAAGCAGCTCTTGCCTTGCCTCTGGTTAACATCTTCCCCTGCGGGGCCTCGGTAGCCTAGTTGGGAAAACCACCCGACTGGGCTACCGACGTTCGGACAACCCGTGTTAGATTCCCACTGGACGCAGCATCAATTGTACTCGTGGTTGGAAAAAAAATACCACCAAGGTCGATCCAGCCGCTGGCAGAAGTGGGTACCAGGGTAGTACTCCGGGAAGGTGAGGAATGCCACCTCGCATTGTTAGTTTCGATGCTTGAAGAGACACTATAAAGGAGTCTCCGAGCACTTCTGGATAGGCGGCCGAGCACATATGGGTGGACACTCGCGTGCTAAGATAGGCGGCCGAGCACATATGGGTGGACACTCGCGTGCTAAGATAGGCGGCCGAGCACATATGGGTGGACACTCGCGTGCTAAGATAGGCGGCCGAGCACATATGGGTGGACACTCGCGTGCTAAGATAGGCGGCCGAGCACATATGGGTGGACACTCGCGTGCTAAGATAGGCGGCCGAGCACATATGGGTGGACACTCGCGTGCTAAGATAGGCGGCCGAGCACATATGGGTGGACACTCGCGTGCTAAGATAGGCGGCCGAGCACATATGGGTGGACACTCGCGTGCTAAGATAGGCGGCCGAGCACATATGGGTGGACACTCGCGTGCTAAGATAGGCGGCCGAGCACATATGGGTGGACACTCGCGTGCTAAGATAGGCGGCCGAGCACATATGGGTGGTGGACACTCGCGTGCTAAGATAGGCGGCCGAGCACATATGGGTGGACACTCGCGTGCTAAGACGTCGGTTCAAGTCTCGTACTTGACCTTGACATCACACATTGGCCTGAGCTGAAAATGTCATATTTTGTGTTTGATGTCACAAATTGAAACCACTTCCATAAAATAGCAATGTTAAATATGAGAGGAATGTACTATCCGGACATCCTCATTTCCTAAACGCTGAGAAGTATTCAAGATTAGAACTAAAATGTCACTCAGAGATAAAAACAAAGAGTCGTGTAAAGTAAGGCTCCAAGGTTATTGGTTAATATCTGATCTGGGAAACACGAAATTATCATTTCCGGGAATCTAAAACTGGCTGACAACAGCCACGGACACAAATCTGATTACTGACGTCAAGCTGGAGAACCTCAGCTGACTGATACCCGAAGCTAAATTCTGTTTTGTGATACTGGGTTGTTCGGTCTCTCACTGAGCGTAAGGGATCAAGGGGGTAGGAAGCATAGGCGTCTACGGTCGCAATAGCAGGATCGGCGCAACATCAGCGATCAAGATCTAGCAGTTCTGCAGCCTCGTGGTCTCCCCCAGTAACAGCTTACGACAAAACAGACTTGCTAACAGAAGCTATGATCGCGGTGTTCCCTGTAGTTGTGGCTGTGACTGATATATAAGACACATTATTGCAGTATCTCTGGGCTGGACGACTAGTAGTTTCTCAACAAAGCCTGGGATAGATGAACTCTAACTTTCCCAGTAAGAGCCGGGAATGTCAAGAAAGCTATAACGATCTGCCACATAATTGAGTAAAAGGGTACCCTGCCCGCATCAACTCGTGGCAGTGTATCAACAACAAAAGAGACGGGGAGATATTATAGTAATGAAAGGTCGCTTTTTTTTTTAAAACGTAAACAAGATGTACGGTAACAGCTTTACGTAGGTGAGAAACAAGACAAAGTAGCACGATTTTTCGGCCAAAATGCCTTCAGCAGGAACAACAAACAACAACACAAAAATAGGATATACATACATCTAACTACAAAGTAAATAACTATTGTTACTGATGCTTTTAAATTTTTCTGCAAATATGCTACTATTTAGCCTATTCATACTACTACTACTACTACTACTACTACTACTACTACTACCACTACTACTACTACCACTACTACTACTACTACCACTACTACTACTACTACCACTACTACTACTACTACCACTACTACTACTACTACCACTACTACTACTACTACTACTACTACTACCACTACTACTACTACTACCACTACTACTACTACTACTACTACTACTACTACTACTACTACCACTGCTACTACTACTACCACTACTACTACTACTACTACTACTACAACTACTACTACAACAACTACTACTACTACTACTACTACTACTACTACAGCTACTACTACTACTACTACCACTACTACTACTACTACTACTACTACCACCACTACTACTACTACTACTACTACTACTACTACTACTACTACTACTACAGTTACAACAGTAAGCATAGCGTACATTCTTTATTCAGCACAAATTCGTGTAACAAATATTACTGCGATCGATGATTTCTTAGAGCAGAAGAGTTCATTTATTACTTTCAATGATAACTCGTTGAACACAAACCAGGAGATTGTGGCCTCCAATCTCGTTAGTGTCAACAGTCTTTTGTGCATCAGGAGTGAAGTAAAAACTCTGACACGAACACCTCCTGGCTACTGCTCAGGACATGCAGCCTTTATTCTCGGGCCCTATATGTCCCACCAGCAGGCCCCCGTAATGGGATCATACAGAAGATAGATACAGAACTAGCGTGTTTGTTCTGTAGCACACCACGGGAACGAAAAATTGGTATAAACTCGCGTGGAGAAGATTCATTTGTATGGAAAGATTCATTTGTCTGGAAAGATTCATTCATTCATTTTCCTCTCAGGTCGAAGACAGCAAATAGAGCAAATATCATAGTTCTCCGTGATTGACGGTTCGCGGCTAGTTTCTTGGTTGTTTCTTAGTCCCTTGATTGAGCCTTAATTAGTAATTGTTCTGCTTAGCGATTCTCTTGGTCTGCCTTGTTTTCTTTTACCAGATATCTTCCACATGAATGCCTGACGGGGAAGTCTTTCTTCATTCATTCTCAGCACATGACCGATGTATTTCCAAGAGTTTCTTTTAAAGCTCCATGTGTATTCTTGTTTTGATTCCTCTCTTATCTGCTCGTTTGAAATGTATTTTTTTTTTCAGCTTAAGTTTAAGATCGTATGTTGATATTTGTATTCAAAAGTACGCAATTTCTTATCTAAAGTCTTGGTGGATTTCCAACTTTCACATCCATATGTTAGTACAGGTATCACGTCCATATGTTAGTACAGGTATTACGTCCATATGTTAGTACTGGTATCACGTCCATATGTTAGCACTGGTATCACATCCATATGTTAGCACTGGTATCACATCCATATGTTAGCACTGGTATCACATCCATATGTTAGCACTGGTATCACATCCATATGTTAGCACTGTTATCACATCCATATGTTAGCACTGGTATCACATCCATATGTTAGCACTGGTATCACATCCATATGTTAGCACTGGTATCACACAGGGGTTGAACAGTTTCAGTTTTGTTCGTTTACTGAGAACAGCAGTCTGGAAAGTTCATCATTAGGTCGCATGTCGTTTTAGGAACGTTGCATTCACCACAGCCAGATCTCCCACTTCTTCTGTTGTCATGTTCAAGGTCTCCTTGATTTCTTGAGGTCACCTTCTATTTGATTTGTCCCTGATGCGTCGCCCAGGAACCATGTCTTCCATTACTGTTCTTTCCAGCCTGCTATATATCTGACGCTGCCATATTATTATAATTTCCTCTGTAGAATGGTGTTTATAAGCCAGTACTTTTTAATGTTTAAATCTTTTAATATGTCTTCATTGATCATCTTCATTATCCAATGTGTCTTCAAATTGCTTTACTGGAATTGACATTTTTTTAAAACTGCAAGCTACTGCTGTCTTGAAGGAAGGTCAACTGAGTGAACCAAGAGGCTGGAGAAGCCATGACGAACAGTTGATGTGTGTAGAAGATGGGTATAGTGTGCTGGGAAGTACAAAACACAGCGCAACGAATTCCGTTAACTAAATATAGGGAAATGAGGAGAAAAAGAAGAGAGAGACAAAATATACAGATCCGCTAAATTGTATTCCATTCTGAAGGACAACGCGTCAAATACTTGAGCACAATAATAGCATCTGATGGAAGATCATCATCATCAACTTCGAGTGACGTCTCCGCAACGAAGGTTGGCTACCATGGAGAGCCATTCTGCTCTGTCTCTTGCTTTGTTGGTGCAGGTTGTCATAGGCTGATTAGTCCATCTTTTGATGTTACTTGTCCATGTTAGTCTTGATCTGCCTCTGCCTCTTTTACCTTGTATTTTCCCCTCCAAGATTACTTTTAGTAGGCTGTTGTGTCTTTTAACATGGCCCAAAAATTGCATTTGTCTTGTTTGAATTGTGCTTAGTAGTTCTCTTTTCATTTTTAGTTATTTTAAGACTTCATCGCTTGTTTTCATTTCCTTCCATCCAATTCTACCTATTCTTCTATATATCCACATTTCAAAGGCTTCAATTCTCTGTTCTGTTTTCTTGTCTAATTTCCATGTTTCTGCATCATATAGGAATATTGAGAAGATGTAACATTTTGCTATTCTTAGTTTTAGCCGTGGTGTTATTTGTTTTGATGTTAGTATGTTCTTCATGACATTAAAATTACTTTTTGCCATTCCTATTCTTTTGTTTATTTCAGTTGTACATTTCCCATCACAGGTTATAGTATGTCCAAGGTAGTTGTAGTTCTGAACTGTCTCCAGGTCTATTCCTTCAATTTTGATATCCACTTGTGAGTTTTGAGTATCTTCTTTGTTTATGATAATAGTTTTAGTCTTTTTGATATTCATATCTGGTCCATATTTTTTTGCTTATCATGTTTATTTCATTCAGTAATTGTTGTAGATCTTTAGGATTTTCTGCTAGTAGTACAGTATCATCAGCATATCTTAGGTTATTGATTATCTTTCCATTAATTTGTAGGCCTGGCATCTTTGTGATGTTTTTAAAGATTTGCTCAGTGTATAGATTGAACAAGGGTGTCCGGTTAGCGCAATCGATAGGCGGTTGGCTTACCACGGCAACAGCCGGGGTTCGTACCCTGGCGAGGACACCTGGGTTTTACTAATTCCCTAAAAATTAGTAGGAGCCGCGATAGCTCAGTGGTTAGTGAACTGGACTACTACGGACAAGGGGTAGGGTTCGATCCCAACCGACGGCTCCGGGTTCACCCAGCCTTAAATGGGTACCGGATTTTTTCTGGGAAAGTAAAAGCAGCACGGGCGTAATACCGACCACATTACCCCAAAAATCATGTGCTGAAGGTCTGTAAAATATAGGGTCACTAACACCATATTTTCCCTATACGCCACTCGGCGTGACGGGGGGTACTTTACTTTTACTATAGATTGAACAAGCTTGGTGATAGGATGCATCCCTGTCTTACTCCTCTTTTTATATCAATGGGTGTAGAGTTCTCTTTGTTATATTTTATTATTGCTGTTTGCTCCCAGTATATATTACATATTAGTCGTATATCCATGTCATCTAGGTGTATCTCTTTTAGGCTATCTATAAGTTGTTTGTGGTGTACTCTATCAAAAGCTTTGGTGTAGTCTATGAAGCAGGCATATATTGGTTTGTTTACTTCTGTGTACTTTTCGATTAATGTTCTCATGCAGAATATGGCTTCTTTTGTCCCGCTATTTTTCCTAAATCCAAATTGCTGCTTATCTAATTCAGTATTGATTTTATTCTGAATCCTTCCTTGTATAACTTTTAGCAAGATCTTTCTAACATGGTTCATTAGGCTTATCGTTCTAAAGTCACTGCATTCAACTGCACCATTCTTTTTTAGGCAATGCAATGAAAGTTGATGTTTTTAGTTCATTTGGTATGTATCCTGTGTGGTATATGTCGTTGAATATGTCTGTAATCACTTCAATGCCGAAATCTTCTAGTGCCTGTATCATCTCTATCTGTATGCTGTTACAACTGGCAAAATACAGGGACAGAGAGATCGCGAAAAGAGAGAAGATACTAGTTAGCTTGGTGTTATGGCATGGAAAACAGTCAACAACACAACTGATACGATGCACTGTGGATAGAAGATTGTGGAGGGACATGATCACCTACGCCAACCGGTATGACACATGATGATGACGATGTTCCCAAAACTGGATCTTTCCTGTCCCTGCTTGTTTATTGATTGCAACAATATATTTTAATTGTACTTCTCTGTAAACTTCTGCGTATGTCATTACTTTGTGTAGATTTAGAAATACAAGATTACGTGGTCGCCATTAAGGGGGGATAATTAAAACTAGTCATGGAGGAAGAAAATAGTAACATCATGCCATTGCTGCAGGGCTCAAGGGAACTGAACTCAATGTAGACTGCAGGTTTATTTTTTGTTTAAATGGAATAATGGGAGGACATGGTAACTTGTTGCTGTCACTGGACTAAGGAAGGAATTTTGTATTTGTGCTCGTTCGGGATCTGTTCATTTCAAACAATTGAAATTGTAGCTTCGGGCTAGCAGACAATGTTTTCATTTTCGTGATTGGACATTTAAAATGCTTTTGATATCAGATTGTTTTTTGTTGGTTAACATTAGGTTTACATTTTGTGTTCTGTTTTATGTTACTAAACATTAGGCTTACATGTTGTGTTCTGCTTTCTGTTAGTAAAAATTAGGCCCGCATACAATATTAATCGTAAAGAACGAAAATGAGTTACCAGAAATGTTAGACATTATAGTGAAAGAAAATAAAAATAAAGAAAGAAAAAACATCGCTGCAATGCAAATAAAGACAAGTGGAATAGTGTTAAAACAGGTAAATGAATTTAAATATCTGGGAATAATGTTACCCTCAGATGGTAGATGTACACCAGTTTTGAGATGCAGAATGGCTCAGGCAAAAAAGCTTTCCAAAAAAATGAGGAAGATACTATGCAATCCATTTTTGACAATATAAACAAGAAAAAGAGTTCTTAAATGTTATATAGAGCCAGTCTTAACATATGGATGTGAATTATGGACAATGGGACAACAGACTAGAAAATCAATGGAGACTGCAGAAATGTGGTTTTACAGAAGAATATTGAGAGTACCATGGACAGCACTACGCGACATCTAGGGGGCGAGAAGGATCGAAATCAAGATTAAGGTCAAGACTGTTGTTTAACCTTTGCTCTCCAGATTATATTCCAGTTTTCGTGACCTTCTCTGTTCCTTCTTTCAGCCGTATATATGTGCATGATCAAAGACGAGTTATGCTCACTGGTTGAAGAGATGTCGGTCTTGTTTGTGACAAACCGTCTTTGTGTGCTAGACCTTGAAGCTTCTCATGCACCTTTACTCTGCCCCTGCAGTAGTAAATAACTCTTTCGTGCAGAGAGTGACTGGTCAGTTTCATTAATTCCTTCCCTTGGTACATCATTTCCATGCAGCTTCAACATTCATTTCCCTAATGCTACACCGCGCCGATGTCTCAATACGTGCGAGTTTCATATTCTGTTCTGCAGTCTGTCGTCGACTACATTTCTTCGTCGTTCACTCTTAAAAGGACTTTAAATACATTGTTTGTTTGCTGTTAGGATCAGCTTCACTGCACATTAGGCGAACCCATTGGTGAAACTTGGTTACAACTAGCAAAATACAAGGAAAGAGAGACCGCTGAAGACAAAGAAAGAAAATAGTGGTATCTAGAGGTGTCATGACATGGTAAACAGTCAACAACAGAATTGATACGATGCACTATGGATAGAAAATTATTTAAGTACATGATCGCCTACGCCAACCGTTATGGTACATGATGATGATGATGCTGAGCCTGGTTGATTCGTGGCTGCAGCCGTAGGTCACGTGGGCTGTTTGATTTCATGGCTTCACTTGTAGTGCGTGTGGTCTCTTCCTGTAATGTGATATTCTGTCAACTTATATTCTTAATGCTATTCCCTAAGCTCTATGAGCATTTGCAAGATTGTGTTCTTCTTGCAATGCTATCTACCACCTCCTGTGTCCCCCCCCCCTCCCAACGACCAATGGCATAGCCCAATGTATTGAGTTAGACCCACCGAGTGTAAATGATCTTGTGATTTAAATGCATCTCACGGTTGTACGTTTTCATCTCAAAGTAACATTTTAGTTCTCATCTTAGAAATGTTTTCACCATTTATGAACGAATATACCATGAGCCTAGTACATACTACTCTTTCTTAAAATTGATCTTTCATGGGGGTGGTTTCAATAATAACACCAAACAACGTGAAATGTTTAGCTAAAACCAATATTTACTTAAGAATGATAATTTAGTAGATAATGCGTGTAACAAAAAAATCAAATATTGACAGATTTGAAAGTTCCAGGGATGCAATATTCAGTTTGTAATCACAACGGGTTTTCAGATGTTAAAACACAGCTTCTTCTGAACACGCTGAATGTGTAAAAGAATACGTATGTGTATGTTTACAAGGAAAGAGAGATCGCGGACGGCAAAGAGAGAAAATACTAGATAGCTTGGTGTCATGGCATGGGAAACAATCAACAACAGAATTGATACGATGCACGGTAGATAGAAGATTGTGGAAGAACATCTCCTACGCCAACGAGTATGGCACATGATGATGATGTAGATTTTATCTTCTTGGAAAGACACTAAATGAGCAGATCAACTAAAGTATCAGAGACAAACGACTGAGGCTATGTTGAATGGTAGATAAGATGAAATTTGAATGGGGGTCTCCCCCCTCATATATGAAGACTCGAGTTCTTGAGTTCTGAATATTTCTCTCATGCGTGGCCCTTCCATTCAAGAGTCCCATAGATATAGGGACCTGAGCCATTACCAGGGTTAATACTTGGTTCTCACCATTGCCAAGACATCCAAACATTTCCGTGCCAGCTAAACAACAAATGATAAATAGCATTTTCATACCGACTTTGTGCTATGAAAGTCAAACATGGACCCTTTCTAAATCACAATTAAGAAAGATCAATACATGTGAGGTGCGATGCTTGAGAAAAGTAACAAACAACACATGAAGAGATAGAATACCAAATGAAACCATAAGAAAACTAGTAGGAACAAAACCCTGCCAAGAATATATAGAACAACAACAACTTAAATGGTTTGGCCACCTGGTCAGAATGAATCCTCACCAATCACCAGCAAGGGCGTTCTTCTCGAGAATGCATGGGAAAAGACCAAGAGGAAGACCCAGAAGAAGATGGACAGATGCAGTGACAGAGACATGTAACAACAAAGGAAAATCACTAATTCAGACAATTCGAGCAGCTCAAGAACGACAAATGATATAAACCACGACACCTTTTAGGTATCAGTGAGAAAGAGAAAAGAAGAAGATGGATAGATGCAGTGACAGAGACATGTAACAACAAAGGCAAATCACTAATTCAGACAATTCGAGCAGCTCAAGAACGACAAATGATATAAACCACGACACCTTTTAGGTATCAGTGAAAAGAGAAAAGAAGAAGATGGATAGATGCAGTGACAGAGACATGTAACAACAAAGGAAAATCACTAATTCAGACAGTTCGAACAGCTCAAGAACGACAAATGATATAAATCACGACACCTTTTAGGTATCAGTGAAAAGAGAAAAGAAGAAGATGGATAGATGCAGTGACAGAGACATGTAACAACAAAGGAAAATCACTAACTCAGACAGTTCGAGCAGTTCAAGAACGACAAATGATATATAAACCACGACACCTGTATCAGTGAGAAGAGAACAGAAAGAAGAAGACTTTGTTCACAACTTCGCTGTGACCGTAGCCTCCGAAAGATGTCCGATACCCAGATCGAACATTTTCATTCAACTTTTCATGATTTTATTTTCTTTCTTTTTGTCGTTCATCCGATGACTGCTAAAGAAGTTAACACTTCTCTTCATCATCCGTCCTTAGAAAAGTGTTAGGTGGGTGTAGATGCCGTGTGTTATAGTTTTTTAGCGCCTTTCGGCCCAAGACATCCGACTTCAGCGCGTAATTTTTTAATACCGGGTTGTCTTTCCTCTTCGATCCCTACTCACTTGGCCAGACTAGACAGGTTAGTCTGTTACTGGAGGCACCGCGAAGAGGTGGAGTAAGGTCTGCATGGTTCTGGTTCACCGATCCTGGTGCAAGCCATCAGGGGTCGCTGACAGCTTCCAGCACTGCCGCTGTCAGGTGCCCTTACCTCCATGATTTTATAGAAGAAAGAGGCGGTATGTAGTACACAGCTGTTTGTTTTCATCTCAAAAGTGGCATTTTAATTCTAATCTTTGAATATTTTGCAACAAATTAATTAATGAAGTTGTCCTGAGTTTTAAATTCATAAAATAGATATTTTATGGAAGTGGTTACATTTTGTAAAACTAAACACGAAAAGCAACAATTTTTAGCTAAGTAAAAAAAGTAAAAAGCCCCGTCACGCCAAGTGGTGTATAGGGAATATGGTGTTAGTGACCCTATATTTTACAGACCTTCAGCTCATGATTTTTGGGGTAATGTGGTCGGTATTACGCCCGTGCCGATTTACGTTCCCAGAAAAAATCCGGTACCCATTTAAGGCTGGGTGAACCCGGAAGCCGTCGGTCGGGATCGAACCCTACCCCTTGTCCTTTGTAGTCCAGTTCCACTAATCACTGAGCTATCGCGACTCATTGTTAGCTAAAGTCAGTATTAACGTATGAATGATATTTAGTAATTAATGCTCGTAAGAAAAAGACCAAAGATTGAAACATCTTACAGTTTTCGACGTGCAATATTGCAGTTTTGACTATAAAAAAGAGTATAAATTTTAGGATTCAGTTTCTTATCCATCATTTTGAATGTTTAAAGAAGAAACGTGTGTATTTTATTTATCTGAAAAGACACAATTGAGCAAAACAATGAACTATCAGCGACAAACAGCTGTAAGTTGCGCCCCCTGGATGTGGTGTAAAACTCGCATAGAAAAAGTGGAGGTAACTGAAGTTTCCCGAACATTTTAACGATTGAGCCTCCAGGGTGTAGCTTCCTCCTATGATTCCCTATAGCCAGCCATTGTTGTGACGTACAAAGGGTTCCAGTCCATCGGAAACCATGTCGTGCATCACGTGATATGTACTTCAACGAAGGTCTCTAGTTTTCATGAATGAAAGGAGCAGTTACTTACATTTGATAGACAGACATCAATTTGTTACAGTTACCGCAATTATGTCATGAAATAATAGCAGACGGTTTCATTCATTTCCCTCGTGGTTGCGTGCACGAGCTCCGTCTCAAATATATACAGATCTTTGTCTAGATATAGATAATTGCTGGGGCAGAGCGTTTCAACTAATGAGTTCTTGACCCAGAGGAGAGAGGCAGGCAGGTCCAATAGTAGGGAGACAATAGTAAAAAAAATGTAAAGTACCCCAGTCACGCCAAGTGGCGTATAGGGAAATATGGTGTTAGTGACCCTATATTTTACAGACCTTCAGCACATGATTTTTGGGGTAATGTGGTCGGTATTACGCCCGTGCTGCTTTACTTTCCCAGAAAAAAATCAGGTACCCATTTTAAGGCTGGGTGAACCCGGAAGCCGTCGGTTGGGATCGAACCCTACCCCTTGTCCTTTGTAGTCCAGTTCACTAACCACTGAGCTATCGCGGCTTCTGTTTAATTGACGGATTTTATTCCACAATTTTTGGGGTTAATTTACGAAATAAAAGTGTTGAAATGTGAACACTACGCGGCGACTGCAATAAAATTGTTTCTAGGGAGTAGCTGAGTGGCAGAGTTCCTAAGCGTTTGGCTTTTCGTGGCAAGGCGCTGTGCCACTGAGTACGGGTTCGATCCTGCCTTGGTCCATATTTTTTTCTGTTGTTGATTATTTGTCATTTTTCCGAGTGCTGTAAACATACCTCTTCCTCTGAATTGATTTTCAAATAATTGTAGTACTGCGGTAAAGCTGGTAGCAGGAGCAAGTAGTGGAACAAATCTGGAAATTTAATTCTGAAATATTCTTTATTCCCCTAGATGATAAACACCATGACACGAACTGATGACATAAGATGAGCAAACATTGACAAGAATCGATGTCGTGAAGGAAGCTGTCATGGGAGATAAACGATTTGTTCCCGACAACAACAGCGGGATTGTCTTCATCAGGATAGCAGTGCCGGAACTGAAAGTCCAGGTAATCTGGTTGCTATTTTATGTTGTCAGGATCATTATCGCGACTGTTGAAATGTTATTTTATGTTGTCAGGATCATTATCGCGACTGTTGAAATGTTATTTTATGTTGTCAGGATCATTATCGCGACTGTTGAAATGTTATTTTATGTTGTCAGGATCATTATCGCGACTGTTGACATGTTATTTTATGTTGTCAGGATCATTATCGCGACTGTTGACATGTTATTTTATGTTGTCAGTGTCAGTATCGCGACTGTTGACATGTTACTTTATGTTGTCAGGATCATTATCACAACTTTTGACTTGTTATTTTATGTTGTCAGTATTGTTGTCGCGACTGTGTACATATTATTTTATGTTGCCAGGATTGTTATCGCGACTGTTGACATATTATTTTATGTTGCCAGGATTGTTATCGCGACTGTTGACATATTATTGTATGTTTTCACTGTCAGTATCGCGATTGTTGACATGTTATTTTATGTTGTCAGGATCAGTCCCGCGACTGTTAACATGTTATTTTATGTTGTCAGGATCAGTCTCGCGACTGTTAACATGTTATTTTATGTTGTCAGGATCAGTCTCGCGACTGTTGACATGTTATTTTATGTTGTCAGGATCAGTCCCGCGATTGTTGACATGTTATTTTATGTTGTCAGGATCATTGTCGCGACTGTTAACATGTTATTTTATGTTGTCAGGATCAGTCCCGCGACTGTTAACATGTTATTTTATGTTGTCAGGATCAGTCCCGCGACTGTTAACATGTTATTTTATGTTGTCAGGATCAGTCTCGCGACTTTTTACATGTTATGTTATGTTGTCAGGATCAGTCTCGCGACTGTTAACATGTTATTTTATGTTGTCAGGATCAGTCTCGCGACTTTTTACATGTTATGTTATGTTGTCAGAACTATTGCTGTTTAAGTAGATCATAACTTGCGCCAGTAAGGTTTCATGCAGACCTTAAGGCGTATGTAGAACAAGACATTAGAGCCAATATTGTTTAACGATCACCTGTATATTTCTTTTTTAACTGGTGACGTGGTCGTACCACGCCAGGTCGCCCTACTCTAAACAAGAATCCGGTACTCGTTTAAAACTGAGTGAATCTATGGGCCGTCGGTCTGGATCGCCTCTATCTTTTTCTCTCTTGTTCATGGTATATTTTTTTTTCTGTTTTTTTTTTTTTGGTTGTTGCGATGTTCACGACTTCTGTCTTGTTGGTGTTAATATTCATGTTGTTTTTGTTGCCTTTGCTGCAGTCTACTGAAATCCTTTTGTGGGTCCTCTATTTTTTGCATGCATCAGTGTCTGATCCCCGGTGTGGTGTATCGTAAAAGTAAAGTAAAGAGCCCAGTCACGCCAAGTGGCGCGTAGGGTATATGGTGTTAGCTAATGACCATAATTTTTACAGACCTTCCGCACATGATTTTTGGGGTAATGTGGTCGGTATTAAATCTTGTGTAGCTCCAGTTCACTACCGACTGAGCTATGACGGCTCTCGATGCGGTGTATAGTGCTCTCTTTGTATGTGTTACATGCTTGTTCTGCAGTATTTGAGCTAATTGTCCAGTCTCTTGATTTGCTTTTCAACATCTCTTGCCAATCTCTGTTTACATTTTCCTGTTTGGTGACAAGTGCTTCCTAAATATTGGAAGTTCTTCATGCGCTTTAATTTTCAATCCAGATGAAGATGTATGTTTTCCTTTCTCCCTTGTTTTCTGTCTGCAAGCACAACTTGTGTATTGTCCATGCTAATGTTCATATTGTGATCCTTGCACACTTTGTTGAGATTGTTTAGGTGCAGTTTTAGTTCTTCTAATACATCGTTTCTTAAACTGTGGATCGCTGCCCCCCACTCCCACCCCAGGGGTCCGTGGTGCCGTCAACGGAAGTCTGCGATGACGCGAAGAATTGTATGATATTGTGTGGCTGAATGGAAAAGAGAATGAATGAATGATGTGGTTGATGCACATTTTTGGTTTTAAATGAGTTGAAGTTGAATCCTGGGGGTCCGCTACTACAAAACATATTTAATGGGGTCCGCAGTAAAAAAAAAACCCTTTAAGAACCGCTATTCTAATATATTCATCACTTCAATGCTCTGGTCACTAGAACGAGAAGACCTTGACCTTTATAAAATTCTCCGTTCTGCTTTATTTGTGTTTTGAGTACGGCCTTGACTTAGGTGACTTCTGTAAGATTAATGTATCCATGTAAATAAATATTACAAAACAATAAACGGTGAAATTTATTTGACGAGCCAGTGGTATAGAAAAAAACCCCAAAACATCAGACTCTCTACTGTTGGTATTTTATCTAAAAAAAACTGTATATAAGATATTTCTGGTCTTCTGTTAAAACTATGTCTCTTTATCGTTATACGATGACGTCGTCGCTGATTTGCTGTTCTGAGTGTAGATAGTACACTCGTTGATATATCTTCTTCTCCTTTCCTTCCTCATCTGCCTTTCAGCGTCGAGGGGAGATATAATTTTCGGTCTTTTGCTCTTCTGTTCGCCGCTGCTGCTGTTATGTTTCCTAGTGCTTCTAATATTCCATCCATCTTTTTCGTGGTCGACCCTTGGGTCTGGTGTTCTCACAACGTTTGTTGAAGGCTCGTTGTGTTGTGTTTTGATCTTTCTGCCTTGTCACGTGGCCAAACCATTTTATCTGTTTTTTCCTTATATATATTCTATGGCGGGGGCTATTCCTAGCTTTTGTCTCAGTTCTTCATTTCTGATCTTATCTCTCAGACTGTTTCCTGTCATTCGTCTAACACATCTCATCTCAGTAGAGGTTATTTTTCTTATTGTTTTTGCATCTAGGATCCAGGTCTGGCATTGGTAGCACAACGTTGGGATGAAGATCGTATTGTATAGTGCTCGTTTTGCCTCCAGAGTTATTTCCTTGTTGGACAATAGTGGTGATAACTGTCCAATGATTTGACAAGCTTTGTTGCATCTTGATTCTATCTCTGCTGTTTGAGAATTATCGTTTGTCATTAAACTTCCTAGGTATTTGAATTCCTCTACTTGTTTTAGTTGTCTGCCTTCTCTAGTTATGTTGATGTTCTGTTTATTTTTGGCGACATTCATGACTTCTGTTTTGTTGATGTTGATTTTCATGTTGTATTTTGTGCCTGAGCTGTTGAGTTTGTTTAAGTGTTCTTGTAGGTCTTCTATTGTTTCATGTATTAGTGCCTGATCGTCTGCAAATAAAAGCTCGTTGATCTCCTCTGTCTCTGATGGGTTGGCTAGCTTGCATATATAGTCCATGTATGTAATAAACAGTAGGAGGGATAGTACGCACCCCTGTCTTACACCTGATCTAACCTCAAATTGGTCTGTGTAGCCTGCTGCTTTTCTGACTATACAGCTGCTGTTGACGTAGAGACTTTTAATAAGGTTGGTTAGATGTTGGCTTACTCCGTATGTTGTTAGTATCTCCCACAGTTGCTCTCTGTTAGATGTTGGCTTACTCCGTATGTTGTTAGTATCTCCCACAGTTGTTCTCTGTTTACTCCGTCGAATGCTTTTTCCTGCTCAATGAAGGCTATGTATAAGTTTTGATTGTGTTCTGTCGTTTTTTCTGCAAGCTGTTTTAATGTGAATAGAGCGTCGGTACATCCTCTGTTTTTTTTCTGAACCCCATTTGAGAATCGCTTAACTGTAGTTCTATTATAGGTCTCAGCCTTTTTCCCAAGATTTTAGCGTGTAGCTTTCCTACATGCTGAGAAGAGATATACCTCTATATTGATTGCAGTATCTTTTGCTACCTTTCTTTTTCCATATTGGTACGATGATTGCCAGTCTTCTGAGGCTTGTTGTTGGTGCCATGCTGCATTAAATATTGTATATCAACATGATCGTAGTTTCTTTTAATAATAGCATCGCCTTCCCTCCGTTGGTCTACGGGACACCATTGGGAAAGGTGGAGTACTCTTTTAGCCTTCCTATCTGGGTTATATGAAGTTATGGCAGTAGATGGTGGATAATGCTGTGGGAGTAGGTGGTGGATGGGGTTGTGGGAGTAGGTGGTGGATGATGTGGGGGGTAGGTGTTGGATGATGTTGTGGGAGGTAGGTGGTAGATGATGATGTTGGAGGTAGGTGGTGGATGATGTGGGGGGTAGGTGTTGGATGATGTTGTGGGAGGTAGGTGGCGAACGATGTTGTGGGAGGTAGGTGGTGGATGATGTTGTGGGAGGTAGGTGGTGGATGATGTTGTGGGAGGTAGGTGGTGGATGATGTGGAGGTAGGTGGTGGATGATGTGGGAGGTAGGTGGTGGATGATGTTGTGGGAGGTAGGTGGTGGATGATGTGGGAGGTAGGTGGTGGATGATGTTGTGGGGGTAGGTGGTGGATGATGTTGTGGGAGGTAGATGGTGGATGATGTGGGGAGTAGGTGGCGAACGATGTTGTGGGGGTAGGTGGTGTATGATGTTGTGGGGGTAGGTGGTGGATGATGTGGGGGGGGGGGTAGGTGGTGGATGATGTGGGGGTAGGTGTTGGATGATGTTGTGGGAGGTAGGTGGCGAACGATGTTGTGGGAGGTAGGTGGTGGATGATGTTGTGGGAGGTAGGTGGTGGATGATGTTCTGGGAGGTAGGTGGCGAACGATGTTGTGGGAGGTAGGTGGTGGATGATGTTGTGGGAGTAGGTGGTAGATGATGTTGTGGGTGGTAGGTGGCGAACGATGTTGTGGGAGGTAGGTGGTGGATGATGTTGTGGGAGTAGGTGGTAGATGATGTTGTGGGGGTAGGTGGTGGATGATGTTGTGGGAGTAGGTGGTGGATGATGTTGTGGGAGTAGGTGGTGGATGATGTTGTGGAGGGTAGGTATTGGATGGTGTTGTGGGAGTAGGTGGTGGATGGTATTGTGGGAGTAGGTGGTGGATGATGTAGGGGGGGGGTAGGTGTTGGATGATGTTGTGGGAGTAGGTGGTGGATGATATTGTGGGAGTAGGTGGTGGATGATGTTGTGGGAGGTAGGTAGTGGATGATGATGTGGGGGGGGGGGGTAGGTGTTGGATGATGTTCTGGGAGGTAGGTGGTGGATGATGTGGGGGTATGTGTTGGATGATGTTGTGGGGGTAGGTGGTGGGTGATGTTGTGGGGTAGGTAGTGGATGATGTGGGGGGGGGAGGTGTTGGATGATGTTGTGGGAGTAGGTGGTGGATGATGTTGTGGGAGTAGGTGGTGGATGATGTTGTGGAGGGTAGGTATTGGATGGTGTTGTGGGAGTAGGTGGTGGATGGTATTGTGGGAGTAGGTGGTGGATGATGTTGTGGGAGTAGGCGGTGGATGATGTTGTGGGAGTAGGTGGTGGATGATGTTGTGGAGGGTAGGTATTGGATGGTGTTGTGGGAGTAGATGGTGGATGATGTTGTTGGAGTAGGCGATGGATGGTGTTGTCGGAGCATCCTACAAGTAGTGCCGGTTATGGTCCCCACGCCGTGATGGCAGGCAGAGGATCTCAGTTGTAGAGACAATGGCTGCGATCTCTGACTAGTATAATCAAGTAGGAAATGAATGCCAAGAAGGAAAGGAATGACAATCTACCTTCTTATAGAATCGAGAAAAATTATGTAAAAAAAAAATCAATTCCACAACTTTGTTACAACTGGCAAAATACAGCGGAAGAGAGATCGCGGATGACAAAGGCAGAAGATACTGGGTAACTTGGCATCATGGTATGGAAAACAATCAACAACATAATTGATACAATGCACTGTGGATAGAAGGGAGCCGCGATAGCTCAGTGGTTAGTGAACTGGACTACAAAGGATAAGGGTAGGGTTCGATCCCAACCGACTGCTTCCGGGTTCACCCAGCCTTTAATGGGTACCGGATTTTTTTGGGGGGAAAGTAAAGCAGCACGGGAGTAATACCGACCACATTACCCCAAAATCATGTGCTGAAGGTCTATAAAATGTATGGTCACTAACACCATATTTCCCTACACGCCACTTGGCGTGACGGGGGTGCTTTACTACTTTTACTGTGGATAGAAGATTGTAGAAGAATACGATCACCTACGCCAACTGGTATGGCACATAATGATGATGATGTATATCTGTTGTTGTTTATATCATATTGAGCACGGAAATACTGGGGGGAAGAGTAAGAATCGCATTGTTGTATTAATAATAACACTGTTGTATTAATAATAACACTGTTGTATTAATAATAACACTGTTGTATTAATAATAACACTGTTGTATTAATAATAACACTGTTGTATTAATAATAACACTGTTGTATTAATAATAACACTGTTGTATTAATAATAACACTGTTGTATCTATTTTCTAACTATACCTTTAATCTTCCCCAATCAGTGACGGTAATGGTTTGCAAGGCTCGTATCATCTTCACACTAAAATCTATTCATTTGTTTCACTCACAGAAATGTCTACAGTTCCAGCTGGAGCATACAGTCTGGCAGGCTAAACAGAGGGTGCTCGCCTCTTTTGCTAAGGTAAAATTAAAATGATGATTGTTCAAATGATGGGTGAGTTCAGAGAGAAAAAGATTGTTCAAATGATGGGTGAGTTCAGAGAGAAAAAGATTGTTCAAATGATGGGTGAGTTCAGAGAGAAAAAGATTGTTCAAATGATGGGTGAGTTCAGAGAGAAAAAGATTGTTCAAATGATGGGTGAGTTCAGAGAGAAAAAGATTGTTCAAATGATGGGGAAGTTCAGAGAAGAAAAGATTGTTCAAATGATGGGGAAGTTCAGAGAGAAAAAGATTGTTCAAATGATGGGTGAGTTCAGAGAGAAAAAGATTGTTCAAATGATGAGGAAGTTCAGAGAGGAAAAGATTGTTCAAATGATGGGGAAGTTCAGAGAGAAAAAGATTGTTCAAATGATGGGGAAGTTCAGAGAGGAAAAGATTGTTCAAATGATGGGGAAGTTCAGAGTGAAAAAGATTGTTCAAATGATGGGTGCGTTCAGAGAGGAAAAGATTGTTCAAATGATGGGGAAGTTCAGAGAGGAAAAGATTGTTCAAATGATGGGTGCGTTCAGAGAGGAAAAGATTGTTCAAATGATGGGTGCGTTCAGAGAGGAAAAGATTGTTCAAATGATGGGGAAGTTCAGAGAGGAAAAGATTGTTCAAATGATGGGTGCGTTCAGAGAGGAAAAGATTGTTCAAATGATGGGGAAGTTCAGAGAGGAAAAGATTGTTCAAATGATGGGAAGTTCAGAGAGAAAAAGATTGTTCAAATGATGGGGAAGTTCAGAGAGGAAAAGATTGTTCAAATGATGGGGAAGTTCAGAGAGGAAAAGATTGTTCAAATGATGAGGAAGTTCAGAGAGGAAAAGATTGTTCAAATGATGGGGAAGTTCAGAGAGAAAAAGATTGTTCAAATGATGGGGAAGTTCAGAGAGGAAAAGATTGTTCAAATGATGGGAAGTTCAGAGTGAAAAAGATTGTTCAAATGATGGGTGCGTTCAGAGAGGAAAAGATTGTTCAAATGATGGGGAAGTTCAGAGAGGAAAAGATTGTTCAAATGATGGGTGCGTTCAGAGAGGAAAAGATTGTTCAAATGATGGGGAAGTTCAGAGAGGAAAAGATTGTTCAAATGATGGGGAAGTTCAGAGAGGAAAAGATTGTTCAAATGATGGGTGCGTTCAGAGAGGAAAAGATTGTTCAAATGATGGGGAAGTTCAGAGAGGAAAAGATTGTTCAAATGATGGGGAAGTTCAGAGAGAAAAAGATTGTTCAAATGATGGGGAAGTTCAGAGAAGAAAAGATTGTTCAAATGATGGGGAAGTTCAGAGAGGAAAAGATTGTTCAAATGATGGGTGCGTTCAGAGAGGAAAAGATTGTTCAAATGATGGGGAAGTTCAGAGAGGAAAAGATTGTTCAAATGATGGGGAAGTTCAGAGAGAAAAAGATTGTTCAAATGATGGGGAAGTTCAGAGAGGAAAAGATTGTTCAAATGATGGGTGCGTTCAGAGAGGAAAAGATTGTTCAAATGATGGGGAAGTTCAGAGAGAAAAAGATTGTTCAAATGATGGATGAGTTCAGAGAGAAAAGATTGTTCAAATGATGGGTGAGTTCAGAGAGAAAAAGATTGTTCAAATGATGGGGAAGTTCAGAGTGAAAAAGATTGTTCAAATGATGGGGAAGTTCAGAGAGAAAAAGATTGTTCAAATGATGGGGAAGTTCAGAGAGGAAAAGATTGTTCAAATGATGGGTGCGTTCAGAGAGGAAAAGATTGTTCAAATGATGGGGAAGTTCAGAGAGGAAAAGATTGTTCAAATGATGGGTGCGTTCAGAGAGGAAAAGATTGTTCAAATGATGGGTGCGTTCAGAGAGGAAAAGATTGTTCAAATGATGGGGAAGTTCAGAGAGGAAAAGATTGTTCAAATGATGGGGAAGTTCAGAGAGAAAAAGATTGTTCAAATGATGGGGAAGTTCAGAGAGGAAAAGATTGTTCAAATGATAGGGAAGTTCAGAAAGAAAAAGATTGTTCAAATGATCGGGAAGTTCAGAGAGAAAAAGATTGTTCAAATGATGGGGAAATTCAGAGAGAAAAAGATTGTTCAAATGATGGGTGAGTTCAGAGAGAAAAAGATTGTTCAAATGATGGGGAAATTCAGAGAGAAAAAGGTTGTTCAAATGATGGGGAAGTTCAGAGAGAAAAAGGTTGTTCAAATGATAGGGAAATTCAGAGAGAAAAAGATTGTTCAAATGATGGGGAAATTCAGAGAGAAAAAGATTGTTCAAATGATGGGGAAATTCATAGAGAAAAAGATTGTTCAAATGATAAGTGAGTTCAGAGAGAAAAAGATTGTTCAAATGATAAGTGAGTTCAGAGAGAAAAAGATTGTTCAAATGATAAGTGAGTTCAGAGAGAAAAAGATTGTTCAAATGATAAGTGAGTTCAGAGAGAAAAAGATTGTTCAAATGATGGGTGAGTTCAGAGAGGAAAAGATTGTTCAAATGATGGGTGAGTTCAGAGAGAAAAAGATTGTTCAAATGATGGGGAAGTTCAGAGAGAAAAAGGTTGTTCAAATGCCATGCGTTTTTTGACCAACTTGATTTTTATGGTGTTTAGCTTCTTTATCTGTGACGTCATCGAGAGAATGACATCTTCAAGGTTCTATAGATCATGGAGAGTACTTCAGCCAACATCCTAATTTTATGAAAAAAAATTAACAGCCGATTTCTATTTCTATTCTAAAAAAGAGTTCATCGGTGCTATATAGAACCAATTCTGACCTATGGAAGCGAATCATGGACAGTAGACAACAAATGAAAAGACGATTAGATGCCACAGAGATGGAATTTCTCAGAAGAATGTTGAAAGTTCCCTGGACAGATAAAAAGACCAATGAGGAAGTTCTCAAAGAGGCCAACACAAAAAGGGAGCTCTTAAAAAACATCAGAAAGAAACAATCAACATTTTTCGGGCACATCATGAGAAGAGGAAAGTTGGAATACTTGGTTACAACATGCAAAATACAAGGAAAGAGATATCCCGGACGACAAAGAGAGAAAATACTGGATAGCTTGGTGTCATGGCATGGAAAACAGTCAACAACAGAACTGATACGATGCACTGTAGATAGAAGATTGTGGAGGGACATGATCGCCTACGCCAACCGGTATGGCACATGATGGTTTCTATTTCATGAATACAAACAATACCAAATAATAGACGCTTAGGCCTACGTTGAGCCTTTCCCAGAAAACAAAAACAAGCCACAAGCAACACGAGATATATACATGTACTAAGATCTGACTACGTGATAGAAGGTAACTTGGAATTGTGGGTATAAAGAAACGATGCAAACAAAGACAGTTGAGTCCCAGTCAACCTTCAACAAGTGAAGGGGCACATGTTTGCTGATATGTTGTTGTTAATTTGTAAGACATGCAACCTCACTTTAGAGTCCTGGGTTATAATGCAGACGGACTCTTGTTATCTTCACTAAATACAGTTCTCTCCTCCAATCAGCAGGTAGCCACAAGGTTTATAAAACTCTACAATGAGGTACTGTTTAGGGACAATGAGGCTCTGTTTAGGAATAATGAGGTTCTGTTTAGAAACAATGAGGCACTGTTTAGGAGATGATTTGCTTTTCTATTGATGTAACAATGAGAAATGGTTGAGAGAGTTATTTAACAAAAAACAAAAACAAAAAATGAAACGGGATGCTGTATCTAATTGTGGTTTCATGGGTAGAGGTTTCTGTTAGGTTTCACTAACTTGGCTTGCAGGCTGTTGTGGCTTTGCTATTTGGGGATTTGAAGGCTTCCAAAAGCGATGAAGCCTGCTGTGCTGAACACTAATCGTGTCTTGGAATTTCCATTAACCTGGAGGTCATAAAAAGAGGATGGGGGAAGTTAATGGGGGGCCCTGGTGGGAGCTGTCATTTAAATAACTGGCAATGCTTCTCAACGAGAGTACAACACTGGAGGGGGTGATAACTTTCTTTGTCTATGTTGAGGAAGACAAGCGAAACATCCCCATGACCTCAGAGAGGCATTGCCTTGCATGACCAATTGTCCAATCTAATGAATTGTTATGATTCACATGTGGCTGTTGTTGAATTTCATTGCAGTCTTTGATAACATATTTTGATGGTCCACTTTCGAACAGTAAAAATAAATAATCAGGATAATTACGGTGGCCATATTTTCGAAACCCTAATCCTTAGGATTAATTTGACTTCAATTTTCATCAATAAAATGAAATTTCTTCCGTCTTTTTCTAGTTTAACTAATTAAAACACCTAACGGTATAGGCTTACAAAACGTTATCAGGAGAAAAAAAAAACTAGTGATACTTAAATGGAAGGTGAAGCAGAGTTGATGTACTTTTCTGCCCAGTATTTCAGTTTCAGTCTACAAGACTTAAAACTTGGGGCGCATTCTACTGTTACTGCTTCGCCAATTGAACAGCCAGTTCAACTTTTTAAACATTTTCTACACAACAATGGAATCATGTCTATTTTTAAGTTGGAGAGACGTTTACCATATTGGCAAAATTGGTAAACGTTTGTGCCCCTCCTAATGTATTCTAGCAAATCCAGGACAAAAGCTAAAAAATCGGGACAGTAACAAATCAGGGACAAAGGTTGAAAAAACAGTAAAAAATCGGGACGTCTGGTCGCCTTAGGATAGTGCAGTTACCACTCAATTCATATTCCAAATAAGATGGACATATGATATATCCAAACTCCAACCTCCTCACCCAATCCCTACCTCATCCTACACTCAACCTGGTGAATTTGCCACAGGAAAGTCACCCACGGTGAATAGAACATTTTGCAATTTATCCATTTTAATTATTGAGTTATTTGCGGGTCATCATCATTGCACTCCGAACATGTCCATAGGTGCTCAGATCCCCTCCTCAGCAATTCCCTCAGTGTCCAGCGACTGAGGACTCCAGTTCTGTGTTGGTTGATAAGTCTTCTTACACGTCCACTAAGTTTCTCATTTCTGGCTGTGCCCAATTTATTGAGACTGAGACCTTGAGCCTGTAATAGGTTATTCTAAACTAAATCTATTTAGAGTGAACAGAGGCTATAACCAACTTTTGAGGTTAAATAACTCTCTATGTTCGCTCCAACATGAACAACTAAACTTATTTTCAAAAGTTTTACTCAATGTAAGAACTGACACTTCTCTACCACTTTAGAAACATCATTCAAAGTTATGTCATAATTACCACTCTGGAAACATCCAAAATGTTGTCATAATTACCACTTGGTATGAAAATATCCCAGAAAGCCATTTCAGTGTTTTTATTTGCTGCCTCAATCTCCATGTTCAAGATGTTGGCTGCCATCTTTAAGACCATCATGACAACATTTTCTTTGACCTCTCAAACAAAAAAATCCCACCTTGGCCTTCATCTCTGAAAAAAAATAAAATATTCCACAGAGATTATGACTGCATTTATTTTCAGGAAAAGCAGATGTAGAGTCAACACCTTACAGGAACAATCAGTTTGTATATGGTTCAAGAAATGCTGGCATGAGCAGCGTGGCAGGTATGGGGATGTACAGACTGCAATAAAACTGATTCAATGAATAGAATAGAGCAGAATATGACTGCATCTTCATTCCTAGAATTATCAATTCTGAGTTATTTAATGGGGGACATTACATTATTCACATATTTAACATATAACTCAAATAGGAAACGTATTTCTTTTCTTCTGTAAGGATCTACGGGATGCTTTAAACTATGGCTTGTACCTGCCTCCAGCCAATGGGAGAGCAGGGAAGTTCATGGAAGAGAAACGGTTGCTCAGTGAATACCCGATACAAGGTCCCATTGGTTTCCTAGAGGTATGTTCTGTGTCTCTATAAATATTGTCCATGCCATTGTAGTAGTAGTAGCCTCCGTCAGTCATAGTTGACTATAGATTTTTCAGCGCCCCTAGAAATGTTATGTTTTCTTTTCTTTCATCATGTATTTTCTTTTTCTACGAATCTATATGCTTCTTGTTTGAGTTGGAGCTTTAGAGTGTGTTTCCAGAGATTGCGGTCTACAGCTATTTCTTCCCAGGCTGTTGGGTTTATGTTCAGAGTCTTCATGTTACGTTTACACACATCTATAAATCGAAGTTTTGGGTGCCCCCTAGTTCTTCTCCTTACGTATGCGTGTGAAAGCTGGAAAACAACAAGAGATATAGAAACAAAGTTGAACGCATTCGAAAATAAATGTCTAAGGAAAATACTTGGTATAGCATGGAACGAATTCAAAACAAACGAGGAAATTAGAGAAATCACCAATCAACCACTAATATCTTCAGTAATAAAGAAAAGACGATGGTCATACGTTGGACATGTGATGAGAAGAGATAATAATCGAATAGCAAAGCAAGCCCTCATATGGGAAACAACAGGTAAAAGAAAAAGAGGAAGACCCAGGGAGACACTGAGAAGAACATTGATGAGAGAGGCAAGAGCAGCAGGAGTCGGCTCCCTCAATGAGATAGAACTGCTTGCGCAGAACAGAGACAGATGGCGAGATTTGATAAAATATCTTTAAAAGAAAACTGCTAGAACAAAAATTCATATAGGAGAAGGTGTATCTTGGTCTACGCCCTATGGGCCGGTTACGGCTCGAAAGGTCAATAGATAGATAGTTCTTCTACCATCTACCAGTTGTCCGTTGAGTATATCATTTGGTATGCGGCCATCTTTCATACGGTGTACATGGCCAAGCCAGCCTAACCTACGTTGTTTGCACAGCGTTTAGATATTTGGGAGGCCTGTGCAAGTCATGACCTCCACGTTACCTAGAATACGGCGCAGACATCGCATATGGAGTACATTCATTTAGCCTTCTCTAGCTTTGCATAAGTTGTCCAAGATTCACTGCGCTGCCTGTACCATTTCCTGGGTAAATATTTGTTTACGAATTTTAAAATAAAACGGGAGATGGGGTTTCTTTCATTGTAGCTGGGGACATCTTCTACACTGCAAATAGGTCATTGTAGCTGTGGACATCTTCTACACTGCAAATAGGTCATTGTAGCTGTGGACATCTTCTACACTGCAAACATTGTCCGTACAAGGTTTCCTCAGAAACTCCTTTTCATTTTAATGTTTACAATTTTCTGGACCTGATCATGATTGTAACAAGAATTATCTGTCCCTGATCATGATTGTAACAAGAATTATCTGTCCCTCATCATGATTGTAACAAGAATTATCTGTCCCTGATCATGATTGTAACAAGAATTATCTGTCCATGATCATAACAAGAATTATCTGTCCCTGATCATGATTGTAAAAAAGAATTATCTGTCCCTGATCATGATTGTAACAAGAATTATCTGTCCCTGATCATGATTGTAACAAGAATTATCTGTCCCTGATCATGATTGTAACAAGAATTATCTGTCCCTGATCATGATTGCAGCAAGAATTATCTGTCCCTGATTATGATTTTAGAACACTACAGGTTTGTCCATTAAAGTGTCATTGCTCGAACATTGTCATTACTTGAACATTGTCATTACTTGAACATTATCATTATTTGAACATTGTCATTACTTGACCATTGTCATTACTTGAATATTGTCATTACTTGAACATTGTCATTACTTGAACATTGTCATTATTTGAACATTGTCATTACTTGGACATTGTCATTTTTTGAACATTGTCATTACTTGACCATTGTTATTACTTAAATATTGTCATTACTTGAACATTGTCATTACTTGAACATTGTCATTACTTGAATATTGTCATTGCTTGAACATTATCATTGCTCAAACATTGTCATTGCTTGAATGTTGTCATTACTTGAACGTTGTCATTACTTGAACATTGTCATTGCAGTTCAAGTACAAGAAACGTGTTTACAAAATGATGCAGATCAATGAGCGAAAGTTGAAACAAATCCACTCTAAGGTAGGTCTGTATTACAGTATCAATATATCACTTTTATTACAAATAATGTCATTTACAGAAGAAACAATGTCATTAAGAGAAGAAACAATATGTCATTAAGAGAAGAAACAATATGTCATTAAGAGAAGAAACAATATGACATTAAGAGAAGTAATAGTTTTTGGCTGATGCAAGATCAGCACTCCAGGCACTACAATCCAGAAAATTGCCACATCTGCAGACCTTATTGACTGAACTCTGCAAACACCACAGGATCACTTTGCAGTGGATCCCATCTTGCTGTGAAATACCAGGAAACGAGAGAGCAGATCAGCTGGCAAAGGAAGTCGCAACAGGCACACAACCAGATGCACCAGTTGCATACCATAAAAAAAACAGAAAATCAAATTAGCCAGAAATCACAAGTCCAAAATCAGGATGCCTTTCATAATATGAATAGATATGAACAAGTATTCATTATACGCCTCAAAACAGGGCACAATCAACTCCACAGTCACATGTATACAAAATTCAAGATCGGCACCTCAACTACATGTACATGTGAACAGGCGCCCTAGAATGCTGAACACATACTTCAAGACTGCACTGAATATAGTAGACTGAGGAAAACCCATTGGCCCATAGATACAACACTACAGACAAAACTATATGGGCCACTGCAAGAATTACAAAAGATAGTAAAATTTGTACAGGAAATAACATTGCAGATTTAGACAATACTTTGGGTGAACGAAAGATAGATAGATAGAGAAGTAACAGTAAGTCATTTAGAAAGGAAACAAAATGTCTTTCAGAGAAAGCAAAACAAAGTGTCATCATCATTCATCATCATTGAGTGCCGTCTCCGCAACGAAGGTTGGCTACCATGGAGAGCCATTCTGCTCTATCTTTTGCTTTGATGGTGCAGGTTGTCATCGGTTGATTTGTCCATCTTTTGATGTTACTCATCCATGTTAATCTTGGTCTGCCTCTGCCTCTTTTACCTTGTATTTTTCCCCTCCAGGATTACTTTCAGTAGGCTGTTGTGTCTTTTAACATGGCCCAAGAATCGCATTTGTCTTGTTCTAATTGTGTTCAGAAGTTCTCTTTTCATTTTTAGTTGTTTTAAGACTTCATCGTTTGTTTTCTTTTCCTTCCATCCAATTCTACCTATTCTTCTATATATTCACATTTCAAAGGCTTCAATTCTCTGTTCTGTTTTCTTGTCTAATGTCCATGTTTCAGCACCATATAGGAATATTGAGAAGATGTAACATTTTGCTATTCTTAGTTTTAGCTCTGGTGTTATTTGTTTTGATGTTAGTATGTCCTTCATGACATTAAAATTACTTTTTGCCATTCCTATTCTTTTGTTTATTTCAGTTGTATATTTTCCATCACTGGTTATAGTATGTCCAAGGTAGTTATAGTTCTGAACTGTCTCAAGGTCTATTCCTTCAATTTTGATATCCACTTGTGGGTTTTGAGTATTTTCTTTGTTTATGATCATAGTTTTAGTCTTTTGATATTCATATCTAGTCCATATTTTTTGCTTGTCGTGTTTATTTCATTAAGTAATTGTTGTAGGTCTTTAGGATTTTCTGCTAGTAGTACAGTATCGTCAGCATATCTTAGGTTATTGATTATCTTTCCATTAATTTGTAGGCCTGGCATCTCTATGATGTTTTTAAAGATTTGCTCAGTGTATAGATTGAACAAGCTTGGTGATAGGATGCATCCTTGTCTTACTCTCTTTTTATATCAATGGGTGTAGAGAACTCTTTGTTATATTTTATTATTGCTGTTTGCTCCCAGTATAGATTACATATTAGTCGTATGTCCATGTCATCTAGATGTATCTCTTTTAGGCATTCTATAAGTTGTTTGTGGTGTACTCTATCAAAAGCTTTGGTGTAGTCTATGAAGCAGGCATAAAAAAGTGTCATTCAGAGAAAATCAAAGGTGTCATTTAGAGAAAATCAAAGGTGTCATTTAGAGAAAATCAAAGGTGTCATTCAGAGAAAATCAAAGGTGTCATTCAAAGAAAATCAAAGGTGTCATTCAGAGAAAATCAAAGGTGTCATTCAGAGAAAATCAAAGGTGTCATTCAGAGAAAATCAAAGGTGTCATTCAGAGAAAAAAAACAAGATTTTATTTATTTGGAAAATGATATGCTATTTACAACCAACTCTGCCAATTATAGTTTAATGCACATAAATAGATCCACAATATATTGTTTTTTTAATCTTTTTAAATAAGAGTTACAAATGTAAGCTCAAAATATTGCATAAATTAAAATTAAATCAATCCTGCCTTTTTGTCCTAAACAAAATATTACATATTCATTTAATTTGAAGATGACAACATAAACATCTATAGTCATGATCATCATCATCAAGTACCGGCCCTGCTGGCGTAGGTGATTATGTCTCTCCACAACTTTCTATCTCGGCAGCTATTTATCATTTCTGTTGTTGACCTTCTGCCAAGCCATTCTCTTAAGCTGTCTGTTATTTTTTCTCTTTGCTTCCCTCTATCTCTTCGTCCCTCAATTTTTCCAGTTGTTACAATATATTCCAGTTGTTCTCTTCTCATTACATGGCCAAAAAATGATGATTGTTTCTTCCTAATATTGGAAATTAGTTCTCTTTTTGCTTTGACCTCTTTCAGAACGTTTTCATTACTCTTCTTAGCTGTCCATGGTATTCTCAACATTCTTTTGTAAAACCACATTTCTACAGACTCCAATGATTTTCTTGTCTGTTGTCCTATTGTCCATGATTCGCATTCATAGTCATGATACTGAAATAAATATAACAAATTCCAAAAGAATTCAAATGCCTATAAGAAGAAAGCATTAAGTTGAATAGACAATGGTATTAGAACTCAAGAATTATTAAAGATAAATGATTTTTAAGAAAAAGTTTTCATAAACTTCAGATGAAAGGTACATGGCACGAGATAGAGAGAGAGACCAAAGGTTATCTTTCATAGAATAATGAATATAGAAGTTTTTACAATGGTTTTTAAAATGGTTTTTACAATGGTTTTAAAATGGTTTTTAAAATGGTTTTTACAATGGTTTTTAAAATGTACAAAATCTACTGGAATTTTCAATGCAGATGTCCAATATGGATGCTACAGGATATGTTACCCATACGACATACTTCAAGACTCTACTGAATATAGTAGACTGGGGAAACCCATTGGCCCATAGATACAATACTACAGAAAAAAGTATATGTGCCACTGCAAGAATTACAAAAAGCAGTTACATTTATACAGGAAATGACATTGTAGATATAGACAATACTTCAGGCGAACAAAAGATAGATAGACAGTTACCCATAAGGGAACTAAAGACAGCAGTGGAACATAGTAACGATGGTTCAAGTGATAGAAGATGGAGGATGACTAGACTGAGAGGGTTGAAGAGATGAACCAGGTTGTTTGTTAGGATGGTACACATTTAAAGAGAAGGGTAGGCAAGTGGAATATAATTCTAGTGAAATTTCCCCAAAGGTCGTCAGGTCGCTCTAACTTGATAAACAGACAAACAAGCAACAAATAATGAAGTTTTGATTAAGTTTATATAATTGCTAGTAGTGACCATATCAATGCTGCAATGCCAGTGTGTGAGCATGGGCTGTTTGTCCACAACTCAGGGCCAGCCAGAAAAATATCTTATCTGTCCGACTGGAGAACATAATTCTGAGTTTAGATGACCAGATTTGTGATTGGTTGAAACATTTTGTTTGCGTTCACCAGCTTTTTACCTCTGATGAAGTCATTAGAGACTAGGAACTGAATTTTGCATGTTAATTCTTTTTCCCCTGGCCGCACAGGCAGATAACTTCATCTTCGGAAGTACTCATTTTTTTCCTAGGTTGAAACAGAATACCTCCCAGCGTACATTGAAACGTATATGCAAATGAGGTGTGGGTACATAAATGTAGCTAAACCCATAACCAACAACTCAGAATGCAGATTTCAGAGAGAGAGAGAGAGAGAGAGAGAGGGATCATACCAGATCTTTACTCAAGGAAATTATATTGGTTAAATAGAATTGGAGTTCGACATTACAATGGTTAGGGAAAATTCTACAGTGCAATAGATAGTTAATAATCTAGGGGACTTATTTCATAGCTATGTGATTCCAAGTGGATATCTACAGTCTCATGAGACAGTGGACAGAGACAGCATGATTTGCTATGACGAATATTGATAACTCGAGTCAGATTTATAAATATCAGTCATGACTAAATGCAGGCCACTGGCTGAAGATGTGAGATATGTAGAGTTGTCAGTCAGAGATAATGTCAGTCAGAGATAATGTCAGTCAGAGAAAATGTCAGTCAGAGATAATGGCAATCAGAGATAATGTCAGTCAGAGATAATGTCAGTCAGAGAAAATGTCAGTCAGAGATAATGGCAATCAGAGATAATGTCAGTCAGAGATAATGTCAGTCAGAGAAAATGTCAGTCAGAGATAATGGCAATCAGAGATAATGTCAGTCAGTTTCAATTATGATAAGGCAATTTGCCACCGATGAGGAAGACACTAGATCATTTGAGTTTCAATAGTCAACAGTGATTAACTCTGAATCTTGATTAACCAAGAGGCATTAATAGGAAGGAAGTGTATTAATAATTGGAGATTGTAAGTAGATACATAGTTATAACATATGAGATATCCCCTGTGAGAGGCATGTCATATATCAAATGTACCATGATCCAAGCTGGAGACAACTAATGAACAGATATCAATTTAACATTGATGACTGCTTTGGACTTACCGATCTACCTGAGGATGACCTCTCCAGGTTTATCGACCACATTGGTGGCTATCACAAAGCTATCAAGTTCACATCTTGTATATCCACTTCCTCTGTCACCTTCCTAGATCTTATCGTTTCTTTGGGTACTTCTGGCCTCCACACCTCGGTTTTCTATAAACCCACAGACGCCCATTGTTATCTTCTCTACACTTCATCCCATTCACCTTCTTGTCGTGATTCTATTCCATTCTCCCAGTTATTGCGTCTCCGTCGCATCTGCCAGGATGACCAAGATTTCCTCCTAAAGGCTCACCTCATGTTAGGTTTCTTCAGCCGCCGGCTTTTTCCAGACTCGATCCTCCAGTCTGCCCTCAAGCGGGTCCTCCTTATCTCCCGTCCCGAGGCACTCACTCCTTCCAACCGCCCCCCCCCCCCTTCTGAGAGAACTATACTCACCCTTACATATCATCCTCACAACTTAGCTGCTGTGAGAATACTCAACCGTTACCATTCCATTCTCCTCTCTGATCCCACTACCGGTCTACTTTTTAGTGATCCCCCGATGATCGCTTTTAAGCGCAACAGGAATCTGAGAGATATTTTGGTTAGAAGCCATCTCCCTCGCTCCCACCCTCAACACTTCGGTACGGCCCCCTGTGGTCGTAACTGTATCACCTGTGCCTATGTGCTCCCTACTGACTCGGTCTTGTTCCCTTATGGGCGGTTCGAGATCAAGCATAGCTTCACATGTGTGTCCCGCAACATCATTTATGCCATCATATGCCAACGATGCCACATGACCTATATTGGTGAGTCTGGGAGAAGATTAGCGGAAAGATTTTGTGAACATCTACATGATGTTCAACAGACTACTGGTACTCCGGTGTCTTCCCACTTCAACTTCCCTGATCACAAGGGCAAATACGACATTCGTGTCACTGGCATTATCCTTTGTCACTCTGGTGACCGCAGCCGCTATACTTTGAAAAATCGCCTCATAAGCCAGTATGGTTCGCTGACCCCATGAGGTATGAATGTATCACACTCATACACATAGTTTCCTTTTGGGTGCTCCATCCCTTTTGCATAGCTTCTCTACTGCACATATTTGGGTTCTTTTGTCTACTTACTATGACATGCTGTTTATAGTTCTCTACCTCGAGTCCCCAATGAGACAATTCGGTGTTCTCCTCTATACCTTTTTTCTGTGCTCCTTACCCCTTATTTGTTTTTATTGTACCCCACTCTCGGACATCTCACTCTTGCTGCCTTTTGAGCACCTGTTAGTCTACTGTTCTATTCTTTCTCCTTTGTGTTTGCACACTGACCCCTGTGTGAACTCCTCTGGTTCTGTGTGCATTTGCGCACATTTCTGCACGTTTCTATACGTTCACGACAGCCGCACTTGGTTGCTATTTCCTTTTCGTTTTGACCTCTGTTTACACACAGGATAGATAATTTTGTTTTCTTTAACACATTTCGATTGTTTTTGTTTTGGTTGTTTCGTTATTAGTTTTGTATGTGTGTTTTTTTGTTTGTTCCTGCTGAAGGCCTATTGGGCCGAAACGTCATTTAGTCTGTGTCGTCCACTTATCACGTAAAGCTTCTTACATACCATTTTTTCTATTTTTTTATTTTTCCTATAAATTTAACAGTTGTCTTGTCTCATATGTTTTGTTGTTAACACTGATGTTAATGTTAACTCCTTATCATTTGCATAACCCATGTGTTTATTCTATTGTGTAACAAAGAGAGCATTGGATACTGTTTCATACATTGCTAAATAAAAGAAGTAAAGAGCCCCATCACACCACGTGGCATTTAGAGAACATGGTGTAAGTGAGAATAATCTTAATAAGCCTTCAGCACATGATTTTTGGGGTAATGTTGTCGGTATTATGTCCGTGCCACTTTACTTTCCCTGAAAAAAAATCAGGTACCCATTTAATGCTGGGTGAATCTGGAAGCCGTCGATCAGGATTGAACCTAAGCTCTTGTCCTTAGCAGTTCAGTTCGCTAACCACTGAGCTATTGTGGCGCCATACTTTTTTAAACTTTAAAGAAAGCTAAGTGACAATATGATTATGTGGAGCCATGGTAAATATGAAAATATATACAATCATTCAGGACAGTAGTACTGATGTCAACAATTTAGTTAACAATATTTAAACCAAAATGAAGAAAGCAAAAAACATAAGTTATAAAAAAACAAAACAGATCTTGAAACATTAAAATATATTATGCAAAAACAAAAATTGAAAGATGCATAATTTTTACCAACATTAAGCTACCGATATCAGACATGGATGTTCTTTAAAAGCACAAAAATTAAATCACACACATCATGTGAATTAAGATGCAAAAGAAATGCTGGAAACAACAAGTGGAAATTGCTTGTGTTCACCCAAAAACTAAAGGAATATACCTCTTTGTCATCCACCTTTAAAAGGACATTAAGTGAGCATGTATGCGTTGCGTTCTGGTTTGCAGAGGAACTGTAAACACATCAGACTTGTAAACACATCATACTTGTAAACACATCAGACTTCAGCATGTCATTTTGAGAACCAGGTTTCCCTTCCTCATGATCCCTACTCACTTGGTCAGACTAGATTGACTAGTCAATTACTAGAGACACCACAAAGAATTGGAGTAGGGTCTGGATGGTTCTGGTTCACCGATCCTGGCAACTTCAGCTCTGCTGTTGTCAGGTGCCTTGGCCTCCCAAGGATGAATTGAGTTAAAAGTGAAATTCTGAGAAAACCGCAGGAATAATTCCAATAAATGGTTGCATCAACCACCAGAGAAAGAAATAGCTTTGATGTCTGACCAGAATAAAATTCAACCAATCTTTGGGCACAATTATATTACATGAAGATATCAAGCAACAAGGTGAAGACCCAGAAAAAGTGGATCAACAGAGAAGGGGTGCTTCACTAAATAAGTTAAAAAAAAATTGAGCATCTAGTGATGACCAGAAAGCTGTACATGATTGACATCTTACTCTATCAACAGTTTGATGAGGAGTCAAAGGCGCCTCACAGCAGCAGAGCTAAAAACTCTCAGTGACCCATAGCTGATGGCTTGCACCAGGATCAGTGAGCCAGAACTATCCAGACCATACTTCACCTAATAGAGGTGCTCTGAGAAACAGACCAACCTGTCTAGTCTGGCCAAGTAGGGATCGAAAAGGGAAGACAACCCGATTCTCTAAAATAATATCCTGAAGTCGAATGTATTGGGACGAAAGGTGTAAATATCAGTTTTACTGCAAACTACAACACAACGCAGATATGCCCACTTAATGTTCCTTTAAGGACAGACGACAAAGATTTGTATTCCTTTAGTCATTGGGTGACACAAGCAAGCAGTAAACAGTTTGACAAAATAATTAAGAAGAAAGTACCACCTGAAGAGCTCCCAGTACCATAACCACCTCAAGAGTACCCAGTACCCTTATTTATTGTTGTTCAAGATTTAAGCCATCTATCATTAGCTTATTTAAGCCATCTATCACTAGCTTATTTAAGCCATCTATCACTGGCTTCTAACCATTTTTTCTATCCCTCTCATTTACTTCAGACCAAGCTGAAGACATTCATGGAATATGTACGCAATGGCAACACTGAGAAAATCAACAGACTGACCATTAAAGGCTTAGATCCCAACTTTCATGATCCGGACAATGGAGGTAATACTTCATGTTTTTTAAAAGCTTACTGTAGTCTGTAATGAAAGACTTTAGTGATTGTGTTGTTAATATGTATGATTGAAGTGGCCATGTAAAATAACATGTTTTCCTGGTAACAAGACACTAAAAACAGATATCATTCCACTTCTGACATTTTTTAAAATCCTGAAAATAAGCTTTCTATTTTGTGTTGTGTTGCATTTTATATTAAAGTTGTGATAACAGAACCTTCCAGGAGTCAAGACACACTGCAGAACCTGGGCTGAAAATGGTCTGTAACTCATAGCTGACTACTTACATCAAGCTCAGCTACAACAGCTGATCATGACCCTTCACCTTAATGTGATGTATCATGTGATGTATCAGACTAACCAGTTTGGCCTATTTCAGAGCCTTTTAGTTCATAATATGTCATATGTTTATTTAATTATTGTGTTATTATTATTTTAGACTCATTATTGGCGTATCTTTATCACCAAATGGCCTTTACTTGAATCTGTTCTCTGTGTGACTTTCATGACCTGGCACATGCTCTAGTGACAGACAAAATGGGCAGACATAATATGAAGACATGAAAACAGCAACTTGTATGGAATCAACTGTCAGAAGACTGGCTCAAACACGTCTACCTCTCCCTGAGTTGATTAATGTAATAACATAAAAACGGCAAATTCAAGATTTCTGCAATCAAACCACATGACTTACACTCGTCCTTCTGAATTTCCTCTCTCTACAGCAACCGCTAATCAGTTTCTACTTCTTATGTTTAACATACCTCTGGTGTATTAACACCATCCAAGATGGACCAATAAATTTTGAACTTTCCTAAATGCAATCATGGCAGCTATAATTAACTAGAGTCTATCTAAAACTACACAACAAAAGTAATATTGGAAGGAAAAATACAAGGTAAAAGAGGCAGAGGCAGACCAAGACTAACATGGACGAGTAACATCAAAAGATGGACAAGTCAATCTATGACAGCCTGCACCATCAAAGCAAGAAACAGAGTGGAAAGGTGATCCATGGTAGCCAACCTTCGTTGCGGAGAAGGCACACGATGATGATGATGATCTAAAACTATCCCTATCTCAATCTGGATATCTTCAGCTTTCAAGATGGAACCCATTCTCGCTAGCAAATCTTCCTATCTAACCTTAACTGCAATTTTTCTCTCCTGTGACTGGTGACTAGCTGTCTAATATGTTACCAAAAAATTTTCTCTCACCTTTTATCCTATTACCAAACCCCCGGGCACCTGATTTCCACAGGATAACCTATGACTGACCACAGGTAGCCATTGCTATGTTCTACGGTCTACCAGGTTGTTGCTCTCTCTGTCTAACCCTAACAAATTAAACTCTGGTATAGGCCAAGTCATTATGAGGAAAGTAAAGAATAGTGACACTGTAACCTTCCAGGCATGTCGTAAGAGGCGACTAAGGAGGTTGATCGATGGCTTGACAAGCTGTCATTGTAAAAAGTATTGTTATGGAAACAGAACCATAGATTTTATAAGCAGTGATCTCTGCAATATGTGCCACTTTGGCACGCAAGGTTTCTGTTTTTGAGATTGTGGTTCTGCTCTATGTGCCGTCTTCGGCTCGAAAGTACAATAGATAGATAGGCCAAGTTGGTAGGGATCAAAGTGGGGAGGCAACTCAGTACCCAATAATTTCTTTCTGAACTCGTATATAAGGTCTAAAAATCTATCTATCTATTGACCGTTCGAGCCGTAGCCAGCCCATAGGGCGTAGACCAAGATACTCCTTCTCTTATCTAAATTTTCATTCAAGCAGTTTTCATTTCTTTTAAAGATATTTTATTAAATCTCGCCATTTGTCTCTGTTTTGTGCAAGCAGCCCTATCTCATTGAGGGAGCCGATTCCTGCTGCTCTTGCCTCTCTCATCAATGTTCTTCTCAGTGTCTCACTGGGTCTTCCTCTTTTCCTCTTACCTGTTGTTTCCCACATGAGGGCTTGCTTTGCTATGGTCTAAAAATACAGCAAAATATTACAACTTGCCCTACTGTCAATAATGATACAATGTTTGTTGCATCCATATCAAGTTATTTCAAAGATGGACTAAATAAAAGAAATAATCAACATGAGAAAACAAAGTCTTTCGACCTGACACATGCACTACCTTGTCATTGCAAATTTGTGGGGACCAGGTTATCTCTCACTCCCCCCCCCCCACACCTAATCCAGCTATCTTTTCACCTCTTCCAGCTATCTTTTCACCTCTTCCAGCTATCTTTCCACCTCTTCCAGCTATCTTTCCACCTCTTCCAGCTATCTTCTTCTCACCTCTTCCAGTTATCTTTTCACCTCTTCCAGCTATCTTTCCACCTCATCCAGCTATCTTTCCACCTCTTCCAGATATCTTTCCACCTCTTCCAGCTATCTTTCCACTTCTTCAGTTATCTTTCCACCTCTTCCAGCTATCTTTCCACCTCTTCAGTTATCTTTTCACCTATTCCAGCTATCTTTCCACCTATCCAGCTATCTTCCGACCTCATCCAGCTATCTTTCCACCTCTTCCAGCTATCTTTCCACCTTTTTCAGCTATCTTTCCACCTCTTCCATCTATCTTTCCACCTCTTCCAGCTATCTTCCCACCTCTTTCAGCTATCTTTCCAACTCTTCCAGCTATCTTTTCACCTTTTCCAGTTATCTTTCCACCTCTTCCAGTTATCTTTCCACCTCTTCCAGCTACCATTCCACCTCTTCCATTATCTGTCTTATTCCTTCCATCATCATCATGTGACTTACCAGCTGGTGTATATGATCATGTTCGACAACAATTCTCTATCCTTAGTGAATATCAGTTCTGTTGTTGACTGTTTACCATGGCACAATAGCAATCCATCTAGTACCTTCTCTCTTCCCCTGTATTTTGCCAGTTGTAACCAAGTATTTACCATGGCACAACACCATCCATCTAGTACCTTCTCTCTTCCCCTGTATTTTGCCAGTTGTAACCAAGTATTTACCATGGCACAACACCAAGCCATCTAGTACCTTCTCTCTTCCCCTGTATTTTGCCAGTTGTAACCAAGTATTTACCATGGCACAACACCAATCCATCTAGTACCTTCTCTCTTCCCCTGTATTTTGCCAGTTGTAACCAAGTATTTACCATGGCACAACACCAAGCCATCTAGTATCTTCTCTCTTCCCCTGTATTTTGCCAGTTGTAACCAAGTATTTACCATGGCACAACACCAAGCCATCTAGTACCTTCTCTCTTCCCCTGTATTTTGCCAGTTGTAACCAAGTATTTACCATGGCACAACACCAATCCATCTAGTACCTTCTCTCTTCCCCTGTATTTTGCCAGTTGTAACCAAGTATTTACCATGGCACAACACCAAGCCATCTAGTACCTTCTCTCTTTCTGTGAGCTCTTCCCCTGTATTTTGCCAGTTGTAACCAAGTATTTACCATGGCACAACACCAAGCCATCTAGTACCTTCTCTCTTTCTGTAAGCTCTTCCCCTGTATTTTGCCAGTTGTAACCAAGTATTTACCATGGCACAACACCAAGCCATCTAGTACCTTCTCTCTTTCTGTAAGCTCTTCCCCTGTATTTTGCCAGTTGTAACCAAGTATTTACCATGGCACAACACCAAGCCATCTAGTACCTTCTCTCTTCCCCTGTATTTTGCCAGTTGTAACCAAGTATTTACCATGGCACAACACCAAGCCATCTAGTACCTTCTCTCTTTCTGTGAGCTCTTTCCCTGTATTTTGCCAGTTGTAACCAAGTATTTACCATGGCACAACACCAAGCCATCTAGTACCTTCTCTCTTTCTGTGAGCTCTTCCCCTGTATTTTGCCAGTTGTAACCAAGTATTTACCATGGCACAACACCAATCCATCTAGTACCTTCTCTCTTCCCCTGTATTTTGCCAGTTGTAACCAAGTATTTACCATGGCACAACACTAAACCATCTAGTACCTTCTCTCTTCCCCTGTATTTTGCCAGTTGTAACCAAGTATTTCAACTTTCCTACTCTTATGATGTGGCTGACAAATGCTATATCATTATGATATATAGAAGCTCTTGTTATTGTGCTCTTTGAGAATTTCCACATTGGTCTTTTTGGCTGTCCAGGGGATTCTCAATACTCTTCTGAGAAATCCTATCTCTGTGGTATTTAATCATCTTTCCTTTTGTTTGTTTACTGTCCATAATTCACATCCATTGGTAAGAATTGGCTCTATATAGCACTGATGGACTCTTTTCTCACTTCTACTGACATAGACATGTACAAAATGTTTTTTTTTTCATTCTCTAAAATTCTATTTTTTCCTGAGCTATTCTACTTTTTATTTCTGTGGTACATCTTCCATCTGATGTTATTATTGTGCCCACAAATTTGAGGCTCTGCACTTGTTTCAGATTTGTATTGCTTATTTTTATGCTGCATGCTGGAAGGGCTTTTCCTTCAGTATGACCATTATTTCTGTTTTCCCACTATTTAGGCTGAGACCTTATTCATTTACCGTTTATATTAGAAACAGTTCAATGTACCACAAAGTATGTAGAGAGTAACAATCTGCATGCACAAATACAAAAACTTACAAACATTTAGAGAAACAAGTACGGGCCACAGAACAAGAAACCGCAACCTGCTGGATCACCACCTTCAAGTGAACTATTTACATTGAAAATGACATGAAATGACTTGCAGCAGAAGGTGGACTCTTGGAAGTCGTGACCCAGGCAGGCCCATCTCCTCTAGACTGTCAAAAGGCTTCAGGGCTGAAACATTTGCTTGATGGACATTTGCTTGTCTTTTTCTGATGATCAGACTGCCTCCATCTGCAAAGCTCTGTATAAAGATTGTTCCCTATCATTCCCTTCTTCATTATTTACATGAGAAAGGATGTGAAAAAGGCATAAGTTGTGATGTCTTATTGTTTACAGCAAAGCTGCAGTATTTTGCTTCTTTCAGCCAAATACATCTGATTTGGCATGACATTTCTTTTCTTTTATTTGAACAATTCTTTTCCATCCAACATATCTGGCCACATTTGGTAAGTCTGTTTCAGGGATCCTACTAGGAAGTGGAATAGAATCTTGATCAATAATGGTTCACTGATTCTGCTGAACAGCAGTTAACCTATTTTAGCTTCTTCCCTACATGGTTTTCATAGCCGTAACATGTTCTCATAAGGTAGGTAGGTAGGTAGGCAGGCAGGTAGATAGGAAGGCAGGCAGGCAGGCAGACAGACTGGTAGGTAGATAGGTAGGCAGACAGGCAGAGGTACATAGGCAGGCAGGTAGGTAGGCTGGCTAGCTGGCAGACAGGCTGGCTAGCTGGCTGGTTGGCTGGCAGACAGGCTGGCTGGTTGGTTGGCTAGCTGGCTGGCTGGCTGGCTGGTTGGTTGGTTGATTGGCTGGTTGGTTGATTGGTTGTAGCATTTCCTTGCCTTAATCAAAGAGTTGTTTTGTCTTTTCCTCAGAAACTCCTTTAACAGTTGCTGTCACTCTGGGAAAGTCCAAATGCCGAGAGGTTATTCTTGCTCTGGTCAGTGGAGGTACTCACCTCGATTATAGAAACAAACAGGGACTAACTGCAATTCATCGAGCAGCTATAGTGGGCAATGTTGAAGCTATCAAGGTAATTTTTTTTCTACGTTGGCAATGTTAAAGCTATGAAAGTAATTAGATATGATTGACAATGTTGAAGTTATCAAGGTAATTCTTCATTTACAGTTAGCAATATTTTATCAATAAAAGTAATTCTTTATCTATATTTGGCAATATTGAAGCTTTAAAGTAATTCATTATTTTTAGTATATTTAGAAATAAAACAGGGTGTTAGACAAGGTTGTGCGCTGTCACCAGATTTGTTTAATATTTATAGTGAGATTATTTTAAGATCCATAAGGGACATGCCTGGAATAACAATTGGAGGTCATAATATAAATAATCTAAGGTATGCTGATGATACAGTCTTAATTGCTAAGTGTGAAAATGAGTTACAAGAAATGTTGGACATTATAGTGAAAGAGAGCAAAAATAAAGGACTCAGCCTTAATAGCAAAAAGACAGAGGTAATGGTAACAACAAAGAAAAAAACATCACCTCAGTGCAAAATAAAGACAAGTGGAACAATATTAAAACATGTAAATGAATTTAAATATTTGGGAACTTTGTTAACCTCAGACGGAGGATGTACAAAAGAGGTGAGATGTAGAATGGCTCAGGCAAAAGCAGCTTTCCAAAAAATGAGGAAGATACTATGCAATCCATTTTTGACAATAGAAACAAGAAAAAGAGTTCACAAATGTTATGTAGAGCCAGTCTTAACATATGGATGCGAGTAATGGACAATAGGACAACAGACAAGAAAATCACTGGAGTCTGTAGAAATGTGGTTTTACAGAAGAATGTTGAGAATACCATGGACAGCTAATAAGAGTAATGAAAAAGTTCTGAGAGAGGTCAAAGCAAAAAGAGAGCTAATTTCCAATATTAGGAAGAAACAATCATCATTTTTGGCCTTGTAATGAGAAGAGAACAACTGGAATATATTGTAACAACTGGAAAAATTGAGGGACGAAGAAATAGAGGGAAGCAAAGAGAAAAGATACCAGACAGCTTAAGAGAATGGCTTGGCTGAAGGTCAACAGCAGAAATGATAAATAACTGTCAAGATCGAAAGTTGTGGAGAGACATGATCACCTACGCCAGCAGGCCCAGTACTTGATGATGATGAAAGCCACAGGTTGTGATGGTGCAGCATTGTCAGGTTTTGATAATAGTTCACTTTGTGGATGTTTAGACCACAGCTGTTTGCTTTAATCTCAAAAGTAGTATTTTAGTTCTAATCATAAAAACATTGCTAAATGTAAATGAAGATGTCCTGAGGACACTACATTCTACTCATTCTTGAGATTGGTATTTTTTGGTAGTGGTTCAAATTTGTGACACTGTACAAAATGTGAAAATTCTAGAATACTTAATTGTTGTGCTATTGATATATTAGTCCAGTAACGTTTATGAGGTGTGCATGGCTGTGTGGCTAAAACCACTATTTCACTGGCTGAAAAGCTGACGTATGGTGTTCGAAACCCATGGTAAACAGAAAGGATTTTTTTTATCGGGGGTGAAATAAAAATCCTGAGTCTCAAATGTGTCAACTGCTTTGACCAATCGGCCTTTATCCCTCTGGTTCTATTGTGAAACTTTTCATTTAAACAATTTACTTTGGAAAATACTTGTGTCTGCATTTGAAAGAATTCCATAAATTAAAGAAAAGACCATGCTGACAAAATTTAAGTTAGAAAAGAATATATGTCAGACTGTAATAAGAAAAGATAATAAGAGAAGGCACAAAGCAAGCCTTCAAATGGGAAACAGCAAGTAAAAGAAAAATAGATTGACCTAAAGAAACATTAAGGAGAACACGGATAGAGAGAGATAAAAACAGCAGGTATCAACTCCCTTTCAGAGACTAGGAAGCTACCCCAGAACAAGGGCTTGATCTTAGTAGTTCAGTTCACTAACCAGTTAGCTATCGTGGTTATCTAGCATGGTTCTGAAGACAGCCACTAACATGGAGCTGGCAACCATAGTGTCAGAGTAGTTAGTGTCTTCTTCTTCTTCTATCTTTCAGCTCCCTGTGGAGCATAGGCTTTCAGCAAACACTTTCCAAGTCATTCTGTTTTTTTGCCATTCTCTTAAGATCATTCCATTTCTTCCCCATCATCTTCATCTCTGCCTCTATTTGTCTTCTCAAAGAATTCCTTGGTCTTCCTCTTTGTCTTTTCCCCTGGGGATTCCAAAAAAGGGCCTGTTGTGTAATACTCTCAATTGGCTTTCGTAGTGTATGTCCTATCCAGCGCCATCGTCTTCGCTGTATCTCTTTACCCACTGGTATTTGCCTGGTACATTTCCATAATTCTATGTTAGTGATTTTGTCCTGCCATTTCCATCCTTTTATTCTGCGTAAGCATCCATTAATGAAAGTCTGTATCTACATGATTGTCAATTTTGTTGTTCTCCATGTTTCACAGCCATATAATAGGAGTAATTAGTATACTCACTTGAAACTGACCAGAAGAGTCTGGGTTCATCTCTCAGATGTGGTGAATTTTTTTTTTTTTTTAACCAACCAGGCCTCAGGGTTCACCTTCTTCTTCTTCTTCTTTCTTCTTCTATCCTTCCTCTGCTGCCGTTGGCATCGAGGGGAGAAACAATCTGCAATTCTTTGCTCTTCTGTTGGCCTCTTCTGATGTTATCCCTCCTAGTGACTCTAGTATTCCCTTTATCCATCTTTTTCTCGGTCTTCCTCTTAATCTGGCGTTTTCGTAGCATTTGTTTATGGCTCTTTGATTCATTGTTAGCTCTTTTTGTCTTGTTATGTGGCCGTACCAATTTATCTGTTGTTTCTTTATGTATTCGATGGCTGGTTCAATTTCGAGTTTCTTCCTCAGGTCAGTGTTTCTTACTCTGTCCCTTAAGCTGTTTCCTGTCATTCTTCTGACACATTTGATTTCGCTGCTCGTTATCTTTCTTATTGTTCTAGAGTCCAGGGTTCACCAAGCCTCCTAAAAATAGATAGAGAGAATTTTCTAGAAAGCTAAGTTGGCGTGGCGTGATACCAACCAAATCACTCAAAATGTGCCGCTGGTCATGAACCAAATATGATCCCTAACACCAGATTTATCTCCCATAAATCCATGGAGGAACACTTTGCTTTTTGAACAAAAATTTAGACCTGTCTCTTTTACTTTATATCCAATTTTATTTTTCTGGCTTTGTTTTTTTAACCTTTGAATGTTAACAATGCTGTAGAAAATATTCTTTGTCAATCTGGCTGATTATGATGTGTGTCCAAACTATCTTGATTATGTTTTTTGTTCTGTAGGATTATTCTTATCTTTTATATGTGATAAATAAATATTCTAGAATGTTCCTCTAGCTTTCTTTTTATGCCCTGTAATATTGTAGAAAGAAACAATCAACATTTTTCTGGCACATCATGAAAAGAGGAAAGTTGGAATCCTTGGTTACAACAGGTAAAATAAAAGGAAAGAGATATCGCATGTGACAAAGAGAGAAAATACTAGACAGCTTGGTGTCAATGGCGTGGCAAACAGTCAACAACAGAACTGATATGATACACTGTGGATAGAAGATTGTGGAAGGATATGATCGCCTACACCAACCGGTGTGGTACATGATGATGATGATGATGATGAATATTGTAGAAATAAGAGAAATGACAAAGCATTCCAAAATATCAACTATAATCAAGAGAACAAGGTGGTCAAGTGTTGGCCATGTGATGAAAAGAGACAACAAAAGAGTCTCAAAGCAGGCCCTCAAATGGGAACCAGACCAAAAAGGAGGAAAGAAAAAGAGGCTGAATTAGATTACACTAAAACAACACTGAGGTGAGAAGCAACAATAGAGGACATCAACTCCCTTGCCAAGATTGAGCAGCTTGCTCAGAACAGAACCATGTGGTGAAACACAATGTAGGCCTTGTGCAAGGTATGACACTTGAAAGATCATTGGACACAAGATTCTGGAATCTCTACCCTGTCTTCACCTTGGAAGGACAATAGATAGAATATTCTAGAATGTTCTTCTAGCTTTGTTTTTGTTCTATATAATATTGTAGAATGTTCCTCTAGCTTTGTTGTTATTTTTACGCATAGGCTATGTTGGACTTAGGAGCATCTCCTGATTCCAAGGATGCTCGAGATTTGACCCCATTGTACTACTGCGTGGCAAATGATGATGCAGTACAGCAGTGTACTCTCATGTTGCTGCATGAGAAAGCACGAATTGGGATATGTGATGAGCATGGCTGGTACGAAATTCATCAGGTACTCTTGATCACTTTCAGTCTTGTAAGAATTCTTCATTTGTAAAATATTTTCTTTAATAATAGAGTTGCATGGTCCTTACAGGGAATTTGTCAAGAAATGACAAACTTTCTGCATTTGTATTGCTTTACAAAGCACACATTGTGAAACATAATGGGGAGGAGATTTGAGACAAATAATAATAAATGAATATTATTATAGAGGGAAACTTCCGAGGCGATAATCAGCGAATCAATTCAGAGGAAGAGGTATGTTTACAGCACTCGGAAAAATTGACAAATAATCAACAACAGAAAAAAATATGGACCAATGCAGGATCGAACCCGTACTCAGTGGCACAGCGCCTTGCCATGAAAAAACAAACGCAAGGGAACACTGCCACTCAACTAACTGATTATTTGTCAATTTTCCGAGTGCTGTAAACATACCTCATCCTCTTGATTGGAGGAGATTTGAGCTCTTTTGGGTGTGTCCAATGTGCAATGAGGATGATCTGTAAACTAAACTAAACTGAACTAAACTAAACTAAACTAAACTAAACTAAACTAAGCTAAGCTAAGCTAAGCTAAGCTAAGCTAAGCTAAGCTAAGCTAAGCTAAGCTAAGCTAAGCTAAGCTAAGCTAAGCTAAGCTAAGCTAAACTAAACTAAACTAAAACTATCTTTCTGAAACAAAATTTACATCTCTTCTAAAACATTTTCCCAAAATATCTTCTATGTAGTAATATAAATATGCATTGAATCCCTGGAAAGTAAGTAGACATTCAAACAATATTTTAAAATTATGAATAATTTAAAAGTGTATCATTCTCAACAAAATATATCATAAAAATAACAATAACAAAACTATTACAATTTAAACATCTCTTAAAAATATACATGTAATGATTTGTTTTGTCTAGTGTACAAGTTTGCCTTTAAAAAAAAACATGGAAGGTGTAATATCATCATAGGACTTGTGGCTAATTTGTAAGGCTAACACATAAAGCTGTGACATGCTCAGCTCTGGCCTCTCTGTTAGCCTTTCTCTCTAGCCTACACAAATTATCTCTGCCTAACTGAACTTCTGAAATTAACTATCATTAAGAGTGGTCTGGTTTATTTTTATTTATTTATTTTCCTTAACTTCTTCTTATCATCATTACTTTTGTTGTCTTGAGATCAAATCAGCATGCACAACCAGGAAAATGTACCCATTGTGGTAATAGGCAGGCTCTGGAGTTGGATGTGCCATGTACTCAGATATCATCCAGAAAACACTACAGCATACAGAAACTATAACAATATGCAGAAATTATCCCATCATCCAGAAACTGTCACAACATCCAGAAACTATAACATAATTCAGAAACTATCACATCATTTGTAAACTATCACATCAACTTGAAACTACCACTTTATTCAGAAACTACCACATCATCCACAAACTGTCACAAAAACCAGAAACTATCAAATCATCATAAATCTACCAAATCATCCAGAAACTACCACAACATCCACAAACAATCACATCATCCAGAAGAAGTTACCACAACATCCAGAAACAATCACATCATCCAGAAACTACCACAACATCCACAAACTACCACATCATCCACAAACTATCATGACATCCAGAAACTGCCACATCATCCAGAAACTACCACATCATCCACAAACTACCACATCATCAACAAACTACCACATCATCTGCAAACTATTACATCATCGAGAAACTACCACATCATCCACAAACTACCACATCAATCACAAACTATTATGACACCCAGAAACTACCACATCATCCACACACTACCACATCATCAACAAACTATTATGACATCTAGAAACTACCACATCATCCACACATTACCACATCATCCACAAACTACCACATCATCCACAAACTATCATGACATCCAGAAACTACCACATCATCCACAAACTACCACATCATCCACAAACTATCATGACATCCAGAAACTACCACATCATCCACAAACTACCACATCATCAACAAACTATCATGACATCCAGAAACTACCACATCATCCACAAACTACCACATCATCCATAAACTACCACATCATCCATAAACTACCACATAATCCAGAAACTACCACATCATCCACAAACTATTACATCATCCAGAAACTACCACATCATGCACAAACTACCACAACATCCACAAACTATTATGACATCCAGAAACTACCACATCATTCACAAACTACCACATCATCCACAAAAATCATGACATCCAGAAACTACAATATCATCCAGAAACTACCACATCCTCCACAAACTATCACATCATCCACAAACTAACACATCATCCACAAACTACTACATCATCCACAAACTACCACATCATCCACATACTACCACATCATCCACAAACTAACACATCATCCACAAACTAACACATCATCCACAAACTACCACATCAATCACAAACTACCACATCATCCACAAACTACCACATCATCCACATACTACCACATCATCCACAAACTAACACATCATCCACAAACTACCACATCAATCACAAACTACCACATCATCCACAAACTATCATGACATCCAGAAACTACCACATCATCCAGAAACTACCACATCATCCACAAACTATTATGACATCCAGAAACTACCACATCATCCACAAACTACAGCATTATCCACAAACTACCACATCATCCAGAAGCTACCACATCATCCACAAACTACAGCATAATCCAGAAACTACAACATCATCCACAAACTATCATGACATCCAGAAACTACCACATCATCCACAAACTACAGCTTCATCCAGAAACTACCACATCATCCAGAAACTACAACATCATCCACAAACTACAGCTTCATCCAGAAACTACCACATCATCCAGAAACTACCACATCATCCACAAACTATTACATCATCCAGAAACTACATCATCCACAAATTATCATGACATCCAGAAACTACCACATCATCCACAAACTATTACATCATCCAGAAACTACCACATCATCCAGAAACTACAACATCATCCACAAACTATCGTGACATCCAGAAACTACAGCATCATCCACAAATTATCATGACATCCAGAAACTACCACATCATCCACAAACTACCACATCATCCAGAAACTACAACATCATCCACAAACTATCGTGACATCCAGAAACTACAGCATGGTGATGAACATTGGACCTGTAGATAAACTAAGATGCTTCTGGGCTGGCATGTGGGCACTCTACAAAGATTAGTTTTGTATCAAGCTTGGTAGAGAAATGTTATCACTGTAAGATACCACAAGACATGACATGTCAGCTGTTGACTGTTATTTTCAGTGCTACAGCCCAGAATGAGAAAAGATGTTTAAAGCATTTCTTTAACCACATCTATCTTTCATTTATTTGTTTATATTATCAAACTTCTTGTTTCCTACATCACTAGCACCCTGTACTGAGACACCAGACTATTGTTGTTATCAAATCTTTCTGCCCCTGATAACAAAGTGAAACAGACACAAATGTATTCTTCCTGACACAGAAAAGAAAAGTGCAATTGAATCACAATGAATATAAAAATTAATAATAGTAAAAAGTCTCTATCTTCATTCTCTTCTTCTTCTTCTTTGCTTCCTCATTTGTCTTTCACCTTGAAGGGGAGATATAGTTTGTGGTCTTTTGCTCTTCTGTTGACCTCACCTGCTCGTTGTTTCCTAGTGTTTCTAATATTCCATCAATCTATTTTTTGCTCTTTTGTTAGCCTCTCCTGCTGTTATGTTTTCTAGTGTTTCTAATATTTCATCAATCTATTTTTTCATGATCGTCATTGCCTTTTATATAAATGCTGAAAAATGTTTTCATTTTTATCATTAATTAATGAATTGGTTCCATCATGTTGATATTGACCTAATCATTACAGCTGTTATTTAGATATTAAATTTATTTTTTCTTGAAGGCCTGCAAGCATGGACGTGTTCAACACTTAGAACACCTGGTGTTTTACGGAGCAGACATGGATGTCAGAAATTCTTGTGGCAATACCCCATTACATGTTTGTGCCCTCAATAACCAGGAAGCTTGTGCCCGCCTGCTCTTGTTTCGTGGTGCTGACTCATCTTTGTGTAACTATAGCAACCAGACAGCAGGCCAGGCTGCAGCCTTAGCAGGGTTTTCATCCATTGCTGCAATGATTAATAACCACAGCCCAGATGATGTTGGTGAGTGCAGACAACTATCTTAAGAGTGATGACCCTCACTGCTGTTTATCCCTGCTATCATACACTGTCTATGGTCCTCGCTTATATCTATCTGAATCTATTATCTGGGATCTACTATCTGGGATACATCTATAAGAGATCTACTATTACCTGTAACTTGCTCTTTTGATATGAAATTAATAGACATTATGGAAAAGTTAACTGGCATATTTTGGCCACACAGGGACATGTAACGAGATACAGTGCAGGTCCTGTGCAAGGTTTGATGCTTAATAACCAAGAATGTCAGACCCAGAGTCTAGAATTTCTGCCCTAGGTGCAGTCTTTGGCTAGAAATGACGATAGACTGATAGATCTTTAGGCTTTACAAAACACCACGGTATCCTTGAAAGACAAACAGTGATGGTTATGGTTCCTGGAAGATGGAGGAGGAAGTGATGTAAATGATTGTTTGCCCAAGACATTAAAGAATCATAACAGACCACAATCCCTGACATAGGAAAACATAGCTAAACGTTGAGAAACAATCAAATTGGCAGGAAAAGATGTAATGTCATGCAGAGCATGCAACTTGATGATGGTTTGTGGCACGTGGCTCATATTTTACTAATTGAACTTGTAATCCCAATAGTTTCCTGCATCTGACTGCACCCTTATTCCACTCATATTCCACCCGTATTTCACTCATATTCCAGGGTGTCCGGTTAGCGCAATCGATAGGCGGTTGGCTTACCACAGCAACAGCCGGGGTTCGTACCCTGGCGAGGACACCTGGGTTTTACTAATTCCCTAAAAATTAGTACCTCTGAAGTCGGAGTAAAACTGCCTGCATGGCGAGGGGCATCCTGTAATGGGATAAAAACAGACTTTACACGCAAAATTCAGTCCCACAAAATTGAGTGGGTGGGACTTCGTCAGAGGTCAAAGCTGACGAAAGCGAACGAACGAACGAACTCATATTCCACCCATATTTCACTCATGTTTCACTCATATTCTTCTCATATTCCACTCATATTTTCTCTTACACAGTACCCTATAGGGAAATACCCAAGTACAGTGATCGGCGCAAAGGCTCATCGCTGACTCCATCTCTCAGAGCATTGCTGAAATGCCGTAGTGACCCTAGAATTAATTTAGCTGGACTGGATAGCAGGTCAGTGTCTGCTTCATCGTCTCCTTTTGGAAATCTGACAAGAAGACAGTTCACTAGCGCTGACTCTGATTCATCTTGCTCCATCAGTGTGACCAGTAGTGGCTCAGGTGAGTCATATTGTACTAATAATATTGAGTCTAGAATAATTCATATTTGTGATTTTTGTAAATCTTTGACTCACAGCTTTAGTTGTTCCCAAAGTGTGCACTGACTGCTTATAAGGTCACCACCAAACCTTGACAAAGGTGCAGCACCAATGATAGTCATGTGCCTACTCAGTGGTTCATCATCATCATCATCATCATCGTGTGCCTTCTCCGCAATGAAGGTTGGCTACCATGGATCGCCATTCTACTCTGTTTCTTGCTTTGATGGTGCAGGCTGTCATAGATTGACTTGTCCATCTTTTGATGTTACTCGTCCATGTTAGTTTTGGTCTGCCTCTGCCTCTTTTACCTTGTATTTTTCCTTCCAATATTACTTTTAGTAGGCTGTTGTGTCTTTTAACATGCCCCAAAAATTTCATTTGGCTTGTCTTAATTGTATTTAGTAGTTCTCTTTTTATTTTCAGCTACTTACTCAGTGGATAGAAATATTAAAATGACAACATCCACATTGGCTTCATATTTTTACTACAGAAATAAGTTTTTACAGGATAGTGTTAATGCTGTTGTCATTCATCATCTTATATATCCTATCTGAGAGCCAGTAAATTAATATTGATGAATATAAGTAATAGGAAACTCTTTATTCAGAGCTTCATAGCAGGAGACAAACTGATCATCAGAATAAGCCTCGTTGAACAAGTGTTTCGGTCCTTTAGCTTCTTGACACTCTAAGAGAGGTGAGCCAGCCTGGGTCATGACTCCTAGGCATCAACCTCTCACTGCATTGACTATAAATCTTACAATATATATTTGGCACAAGTTAACTACACTCACAATTACACACATATTGATGGTTATAAAGTGAATATGCATGCAAGCTTTTCCACGTTCAATTTTTGGTATATTAAATCACTTTTATATTTTTTGTTACTGAACTTCATTCCTAGCTGTACCTAAAGTAGTAACCTACACAAAATTAAATGCAAGAACCAGTTTACACAATTTAGACAATCATAACTTCCATGAGGGCACCAATGGTATGTGATCAGCGGGCAAAAGGATCCATGTATGTCAAAAGTTTGGGAACTACTACACCTGTTATATATGTGCTTCAGCCACTACCTTGGAGTTATTTGCCTACTCTAGAAGCTCAACAGCAATGAAAGCAGAACATTTGCTCTGGAAGAATTCAGCATCTGAGTTTGATAAATCTGGCATATAAGGAAGTTTTGATCCCCTATGTAATGGGTTAACAAGAGTAGGTTGTTAAGAGTTAATTCAATTAACAGAAGAGCTAAATTGTATAGAAACTCTGGAAAATGTGATTGTATTGGTCCACTGAGGTTCTGAAAGGAGTGGATGCATGGTAATATTAGAATGGCAAAAAGGGGGGGGGGGGGGGGGGGCGGAGTTCAAGCTTGGTAAGTTGGTGAGCTTCACTGACCATTAGCTGACAAAAACCTCACATTGACCTCCAGCTGATCTCCTTCATAATGGTATGTGACAACCTGTGTCAACCTGTTTCAACCTGTGACAACCTGTGTCACAACAAGCTGGCTAATAGAGGAAAGGATTGTTGTGTTGCACACAGTAGTTGAGTCTACTGGTACAGAAAACCTTGTATTGTGATTCCTTCAGGGAAGACAAGTTCAAACTTCCTACAGCAGAACCCTGGAAGTAAAGAAAGTCATTACAGTCCACCACTTCACCATCCTGAGTCTAAGAGCTTGCACTTATCTTAATTAATGGCCTTGAATCCATCATCATCTTAAAATGGAGGCCAGAAAGAAGTAGGTGCGGTAGTCCTCTTAAAAAGAGGTTCTGATTGAAGTTGGTGCGTGGTTCTATAAATTGAAGGCTGCATAGTTAGTTCACTTTAATATGGGATTAGGAAGAGGGTGAATGCATACGTTATCTTAATAGGTATTTGTGGGCATGGTAGTTCACTAGGTAGAGGTTTTGATAAAGCACACTGGTACTCCAGATGTGAATTTTATTGCATGTTTCAAACAACCCTTCATTGTGAGAGGATTTCAAGTAACAATCACAGCCATGAAATGCCATGCTAGACAAACAACCCTTCATTGTGAGAGGATTTCAAGTAACAATCACAGCCATGAAATGCCATGCTAGACAAACAACCCTTCATTGTGAGAGGATTTCAAGTAACAATCACAGCCATGGAATGCCATGCTAGACAAACAACCCTTCATTGTGAGAGGATTTCAAGTAACAATCACAGCCATGGAATGCCATGCTAGACAAACAACCCTTCATTGTGAGAGGATTTCAAGTAACAATCACAGCCATGGAATGCCATGCTAGAAAACAAACCCTTCATTGTGAGAGGATTTCAAGTAACAATCACAGCCATGGAATGCCATGCTAGACAAACAACCCTTCATTGTGAGAGGATTTCAAGTAACAATCACAGCCATGGAATGCCATGCTAGACAAACAAATGTTTTACAGAATAAACACAGCACATCAGAAGACACACAAAGAAATAACAAGCCTGGGCCTGGAACTAAACCTTTAGCTCAACAAAGCTACCGAGAGTATCAGCTTTGCCACTTAGCATTTTGGTTATGGTTAATCCAGCCAAAGTTTTGGTTTGATTGTGGTAGTAGTACTTTACCACTGAGAAGCCTTACTTGTAATCTTTAGTTATGTGTGTGCTTGATAAGGTGTAGATTTTTATATGAAGTAGACATTTCATTTTTTCATTTTATTTTTAATTTCACTTGTTTATATTAATGCTTCAACATTTTATGTTGTTAGTTTATATACTTTTACATTTTTGTAGAATCTCAAATGTTTTTGTGTTATTCTGCGTGTTTGTTTAATGTCTAAGTATTTAATCTTACCAGTAATTTTACTTCTATTTTGCTATTAATTTATAAGTAATCATTATTATTTTGTCATTTTATTTGTTTGTATATGATAATTCACCTTGAGTGAAATAGAAACCACCTTAAAGCTTATGACCAATAACAAGGCTGCTGGAGAGGATAAGTTAACAGCTGAGATCCTCAAGGCAATTGATAGCCATAATCTAATACATCTCCAAAAAATGTTCAACATCATTTGGAAAACAGAGATGACGCCTCATAAATGGAAAAAAGGAATCATTGTTAAGATCCCAAAAAAGGGCAATCTTAGAGATTGTAACAACTGGAGAGGCGTGACACTTTTGTCAGTTGCCTCAAAGTTATTCTGCAAAATCATCCTAAATAGAATACAGGATTCAATAGATACAGTAATGCGTGAAGAACAGGCTGGGTTTAGAAAAGGGAGAAGCTGTATTGACCACATTTTCACTCTACGACTTATATTGGAGGAACACATTGAAAAGCAAAAACCTTTTGTACTTAACTTCATCGACTTCAAAAAAGCATTTGATAGTATTCATAGAGATTCTTTGTGGAAAATTCTGAAGCAATATGGTTTACCATCAAAAATCATAAATATTATCAAAGACATGTATGATGGTTACACATGTGCAGTTCGAACAGAGGAAGGACTGAGCGAATGTTTTCCAATAGAATCTGGGGTTAAACAAGGATGTATTTTATCGCCCTTGTTATTTGGAATTGTTATGGACTTCATAATGAAGAAATGCTGCACTGGTAATAAAGGCATCGAATGGATACAAGGAGACCATTTGGAGGACCTCGACTTGCTGATGACATAGTTCTCATCAGCAGTCAGATAAAAACGATGCAGGAAAACACAAATGAACTATCATCAATAGCCAGCAAAATTGGGCTTGAGATCAATCATGAAAAGACTAAAGTCATGACTAGTTTAATTCCAACAGGTGACAAAATATACATGGAAAACAAACCAGTAGAAGAGATCGATCACTTTATCTATCTTGGAAGTCACATTGATCGAGAAGGGGATACGAGCAAAGAAATTAAAATCAGAATAGCTAAAGCAGCAATGTCTTTCAGAAGCCTTGAAAAGTTGTGGAAATCAAAACTTATCAGCACAAACACAAAACTTAGGCTATTCAAATCAAATGTACTATCAACCCTTACGTATGCGTGTGAAAGCTGGAAAACAACAAGAGATATAGAAACAAAGTTGAACGCATTCGAAAATAAATGTCTAAGGAAAATACTTGGTATAGCATGGAACGAATTCAAAACAAATGAGGAAATTAGAGAAATCGCCAATCAACCACTAATATCTTCAGTAATAAAGAAAAGACGATGGTCATACGTTGGACATGTGATGAGAAGAGATAATAACCGAATAGCAAAGCAAGCCCTCATATGGGAAACAACAGGTAAAAGAAAAAGAGGAAGACCCAAGGAGACACTGAGAAGAACATTGATGAGAGAGGCAAGAGCAGCAGGAGTCGGCTCCCTCAATGAGATAGAACTGCTTGCACAGAACAGAGACAGATGGCGAGATTTGATAAAATATCTTTAAAAGAAAACTGCTAGAACAAAAAAATCCATATAGGAGAAGGTGTATCTTGGTCTACGCCCTATGGGCCGGTTACGGCTCGAAAGGTCAATAGATAGATAGATATGATAATTGTTCTTTGAGATTCCATTAAAAAAGAAAAAGAAAATGAAGTAATAGTATATTAAATCCATTCACGTTTCCAGTGATAAAGAAGAAATTAATGATAATACCTTATAGATTAATGATAATACCTTTTAGATTGATGATAATACCTTTAGATTGATGATAATGCTTTTTTTCCTAAAGATAAAGAGCTAGTAAATAATAAAGAAGCTAACAAATAAGCTTATAAAGAAAATAAGCAAATAAATAACAAGTTAAAAAATAATGAGCTAATAAGTAAAATAAACTAATAAGAAGCTAATAAATGCTGATTTTTGTGTGTGTTACCTGGGCCTCATTATGAGGGAAGTAAAGAATAGTGACACTGTGACCTTCCAGGCATGTAGTAAGAGGTGACTAAGGAGGTTGATCGATGGCTTGACAAGCTGTCATTGTAAAAAGTATTGTTATGGAAACAGCCATAGATTTTAGAAGCAATGATTTCTGCAATAGGTGCCGTTTTGGCACATCAGGTTTCTGTTTTTGAGATTGTGGTTCTGCCCTATGTGCCGTCTTCGGCTCAAAATTACAATAGATAGATAGATAGAAATGCTGATTTATCTACCTTCTTAAAACTATTAAAGAAACAGTTTATAATAATTGTTTCACTTGTTTATAATCAAAGAAAGCATTTCTTGTTTTCCATATTTTAAGTAGGCCTATATAAGTAGACAAAAAGTAAGTAAAGAGCACCTGTCAAACTCTGGGACATAAGGGGAATATGTTAGTGCCCAGATTTTTCTATCATCACATTTGTGGGTGAAGTAGTTGGTACCATGCCAGATTGCCCTACTTTACAGAGAAATTCTCTGGTAGGGTCAAAGCAAAGAAACGCATAAAAATGTCAAGCTACAGTAAAGCTAATTGTAAGGAGAAATGAAAAATAAAAATTAGAAAAACAGTAGAAAAACACGGTATGGTTAAAGCATTATGTAATAAGTGGATGGCACAAATTAGAGCGTTTCAGCTCAATAGGCCTTCAGCAGCAACAAACAAACATAAACATAGATATGAATTTTAAATGTAAAAAATAATAAATAATAACCCAAAAAAATCATAAATATTTTTTTTATTAAAAAATAAATAATAATAAAAATTGTGTTTTTATAATAAAAAATAATCGTTTAATAATAGAAAAAAATGTTTAAGTATTTAAAATATTTATTAATAATTTTTTTTTACTTTAAATACATATCTGCATTTGTGTTGTATGTTTGCTCCTGCTGAAGGCCTATTGAGCCGAAACGTTGTTCTAACTTGTGTCATCCACTTATTACATAAATGTTTAACCACACCATTTTTTTCATTTCTTTTTCTTTATATGTGTAATTATTCTGGTACTAGTTTTTCTGAAGCAAGTTGGTAGATGAGAGGAAAAGAAATTCACATCATTCTTTAACAACGTGTGTTTGTTGCTTGTGCTCACCACATGAGTAATGGTATAGAACAGGCAAATAATTGCAATGCTGCAGTAAAGCTGGTAGCAAGGAGCCAGTGATGGGGAGTGTTAGACACTCCAAGGTATGCTGGCAGCTTTACAAATAGGGAACACAATACAATACTGACGTTTCGGCTAGGAGCCTTCTTCAGAAAACAAGGACAACAACAACAAACGATGAAGCACAATTATCTATATCTACATGTTAGATGATCAGGAGAATGGAGAGGTGGACAGAAAAGAAGAGAAGAAAGTAGGATTTTGAAATAAGAAAGGAGGCTACATGAGGGGAGGTAGGATGAGAGTCAAGATGTGTAGAAAAGAGAGATAGGAAAAATGAGGAAGAGATAGAAATATCAAAAGTACAATGAAGATAATGTATAAAACGTATAACAAAAATCAAACACTTAGCTGGGAAAACTTGACTGTCCGCCGTAGAGCAATCGAGAAAATGAGCTATGGACACGAGGCCTACAAAAGATTTGAGGAGGAGGGGGATAATAAGGGGTGAGAAGAAAAAGCGGGTGGCCAGACTGGTAGTGAAAACACTAGTGAAAATGGATACAAGGAAACCTAAACAGAGTAATGGTATAGCTAAGCCTCTTTGTTTTTCTGCCCTTTAAAAGACGTTAAGTGAGCATGGATGCATTATGCTGTGACTTGAAGTAGAACTGTGATATTTAAGCCCAACACATCCGACCTGTGGATTGGGGCCTCGGTAGCCTAGTTGAGAAAACCACTTGACTAGGCAACCGATGCTCGGACAACCCGTGTTCGATTACCACTGGAAGCAGTGTGAGTTGTACTTGTGGTTGGAAAAAAAATACCCCCGCAGTCAACCCAGCTGCTGAATGGGTACCAGGTTAGTAGTATGCCGGGAAGGTGAGGAATGCCACCTTGCATCGTGAGTTTTGATGCTTAAAGCGACACTGTTCAGATGTTTCCAAACACTTCTGAATAGGCGACTGAGCACATATTGGTGAAAACTTGCGTGCTAAGATGCCGATTCAAGTCTCGTACTTTACCTTTACATCCAACTTAGCACTGCATTTTTGAGTACTGTATTGCTTTCTTCCTTGATCCTTGCTAACTTGTCCAGACTAGACTGATTAGTCTGTTTCTAGTGGCACCATGAAGTTGTGGTGTAGGATCTGGATAACTCTGGTTCACCAATCCTGGTGCAAACTATCAGCTATGAGTTGCTGATAATTTTCAGCTGTGCTTCTAAATAGCGACATGGCCCTCTAGAAGTATGTTGAAAATATTACATTTTTTATGAGAGTGATGACTTCTATCCCTTATGTAGCTTCTGTTTGTATTTTTGTGGTAATTTGTTTAATGATCCAGAAAATATTAATACTAATAATTTATGAATTGCTAAAATCCTTGGTTTGTTGCATTATTTTTCCCTTTACTTATATTTTTATACTTTTATATTTTTTCTTTAACATCTTTATCATTCATATTTTGTTAACTTCATATTGTCATCATATCAATTTTATTTTTTCATACTTTATCAAAGATTTGTTATAAATTTTACTTTCCTTTGCTTTTTAAATTATTTTCTCACTTTCCCATATTTTTAAAAATTAAAATATCTTCTTTCTCCCCTTATTCTTCTTTTTTCCTTGTATTCTTTTGCTTGCTTGCATTCACCCGATGACTAAAGGTGTACACCTCTTCATCGTCTGTCTTTAATAGGACGTTAAGTGGGCGTGTCTGCGTTGTGTTGTGGTTTACTGTATAACTGTGATATTTGCGCCTTTCTGCCCAACACATCCGACTTCAGCATGCTTGTATTCTTTTACATGTTCTTCTTTCCCTATTTGTCTTGTATAATTGTATCTCCTCCCCCCCCCCCACCCCCACCCCCCAAAAAAAAAAGAAAATTCCTGTTCATTCTATATTTGTTGTACTATATTATTTTTTTCTCACATCCCTTTCTTTACTAAAATTCTTCTTCCTTTATACTTCCTTTCTCTGGTATTATATTTTTTTTTAATTTATTCTCATTTCTATATTCTTTTTACAATGTTATTTTTGTATTTCTTTTTTTCTATAATTCTTATTTAGTTATTCTTCTTTTCTTTGTATTCTTTCTTTACCATTTAAAAAAATAGTCCTTCTCTTGACCATATTTTTATCTTTAGTTACTTCATTAATTTTTATCTTTCCATTTTATATATCTTAGACTATTCAAATCAAATGTACTATCAAACCTTACGTATGCGTGTGAAAGCTGGAAAACAACAAGAGATATAGAAACAAAGTTGGACGCATTCAAAAATAAATGTCTAAGGAAAATACTTGGTATAGCGTGGAACGAATTCAAAACAAACGAGGAAATTAGAGAAATCGCCAATCAACAACTAATATCTTCAGTAATAAAGAAAAGATGATGGTCATATGTTGGACATGTGATGAGAAGAGATAATAACCGAATAGCAAAGCAAGCCCTCATGTGGGAAACAACAGGTAAGAGGAAAAGAGGAAGACCCAGAGAGACACTGAGAAGAACATTGATGAGAGAGGCAAGAGCAGCAGGAATCTGCTCCCTCAATGAGATAGAGCTGCTTGCACAGAACAGAGACAAATGGCAAGATTTGATAAATATCTTTAAAAGAATTGAAAACTGCTAGAACAAAAATTCAGATAAGAGAAGGAGTATCTTGGTCTACGCCCTGTGGGCCGGCTACGGCTCGAAAGGCCAATAGATAGATAGATCTTCTTCTTCTTCTTTCCTTCCTCATCTGCCTTTCAGCGTCGAGGGGAGATATAATTTGCGGTCTTTTGCTCTTCTGTTCGCTTCTGCTGCTGTTATGTTTCCTAGTGCTTCTAATATTCCATCGACCCATCTTTTTCGTGGTCGACCCTTGGGTCTGGTGTTCTCACAACGTTTGTTGAAGGCTCGTTGTGTTGTGTTTTGTTCTTTCTGCCTTGTCACGTGGCCAAACCATATTATCTGTTGTTCCTTATATATTCTATGGCGGGGGCTATTCCTAGCTTTTTTCTCAGTTCTTCATTTCTGATCTTATCTCTCAGACTGTTTCCTGTCATTCGTCTAACACATTTCGTTTCTATAGAGGTTATTTTTCTTATTGTTCTTGTATCTAGGGTCCAGGTCTGGCATTGGTAGCACAACGTTGGGATGAAGATTGTATTGTATAGTGCTCGTTTTGCCTCCAGAGTTATTCATTGTTGGACAATAGTGGTGATAACTGTCCGATGATTTGACAAGCTTTGTTGCATCTTGATTCTATCTCTGCTGTTTGAGAATTATCGTTTGTCATTAGACTTCCTAGGTATTTGAATTCTTCTACTTGTTTTATTTGTCTGCCTTCTATAGTTATGTTGATGTTCTGTTTATTTTTGGCGACATTCATGACTTCTGTTTTGTTGATGTTGATTTTCATGTTGTATTTTGTGCCTGAGATGTTGAGTTTGTTTATGTTGTAAATGTAGCACTCTTACTGATAGATAGATAGATTATATATATCTGTGTTTTTATACTGTATATTTTTTTCTTCTTTTTTAAGTTTATGCTTCATTTCCTTTAACTGGACCAGTAGGGACAAGAGGCTGGGTTTGATCCTGATCCACAGCTTCTAAGTTCTTCCAATGTTCATTAAATCGGTTGTAGATTTTTTCTGTGAAAGAAAAGCGTACGGGTGTAACACCAACTACATTACCCCAAAAAATAATGTGTTAAAGGTCTATAAAAAGAATATGAGCACTTACACCATATTCTATACATGCCGTGTGGTATGATGAGGCTCTTTTCTTTCTTTTTTTTTTTCATCACCTTTGAATTTCAAACTTCTTAGTCTGTTTACAACATTTCATTTGATTTCTTACCATTATCAGTAAAAGTGCTACAATTACCGTTATTAGTAAGAGTGCTACAATTACCGTTATCAGTAAGAGTGCTACATTTACAATTATTAGTAAGAGTGCTACAATTACCATTATCAGTAACAGTGCTGCAATCCAAAGCATATTTTAATTTTTAAAAGATGTCACAACTTCTTAAGATAAAGCATTAGACTACTTAACGAGGATGTCATTATAGTTTATGTTTGATTTCATTGTGTATAACTTTCTTATGCTCAAATCTCTGAGCCAAAAAAACTGTATGTGTATGTCCTCTTGATACTGATTCCTCTCATTTCGCACCAAAAAATTAACTCAGGACCCGCAACTATCACGACAGTAGTTCAAAAGCCAGTAACCTACTTCCCATCTTCTGCTCAAGGATTGGCACTAGTGTCTGGATCGTCAGCCTATGTCTGCACCAAGCGTTATATAGCCAAGGCACCAGGAGAACTATCCTTAATGAGGGGCGAGATAGTTGAAGGTTTCTGAATGATCCCAGCATGCTCATATCCCTAAAACATTTGGCTTCCTGCATGGAGTTTCCAACATTTGAATTATTAAAACTGTCTACACATTTAACATACAAACTATTTCTCAAATAAACCAGAGACTATTTTCCTGAAATGGAACTATTACTTTTGTTGATAGACATCATTTAGGACAGCTTCTAAAAGTATTTATTTTGTTTAATAATTTGTGTAAAAACTTACTTGTTACTTAACAGTTTTATCAAAAAGAATTTAAACATATCTACACATTTGACCATATTTAAGAATAATATGTTCGATTTATGTTGGAATTATAGTATACAGATTAAATAAAATGACATATTTTTAGGGGTAATTTACTTTTTTTTTAAGACTTTGCTAAAATCGGTTATTTTTAAAAAAAAATACAGCCTCTAGAATTTAGAATATAACTCATTTAATAAAAATAGAGTTAAAGTTATGAAAAAATATGGCATTTAGAAAATAGGGAAAAAAATGTGTTTAGAAAATAGTGTTTACATTATCTTATACATTATAGTCATTTAGGAATGATAGAATTTTATTTATTTAAAAAATTCCAAAATTATATAATATGATAGAAATCTGGTCATAAAATTCATTTTTTGCATGTTAAAATGTGTTTTTATTAATCAGAATTTAGATTATAATTTTATATATATAAAAAGAATTTTATATATATAAAGCAAGCTGTCATTGTAAAAGTGTTGTTATGGAAACAGAGCCATAGATTTTAGAAGCAGTGATCTCTGCAATATGTGCCATTTTGGCACGCAAGGTTTCTGTTTTTGAGATTGTGGTTCTGCCCTATGTGCCGTCTTCGGCTCGAAAGGACAATAGATATATATATATATATATATATAATATATATATATATATATATATATATATATATATTAAAATAAATAAATTCCCAAATTCTAGACAAATCTGAATTAATGCTAACAACAAGCGCAGACATAAAAGCCCGTTGGGCGGAACATTTCAAAGAAATTCTTAACCGCCCTCTACCCCATAGTTTAATAGATTTTGAAGCTGGAACACCAGCAGCAGAATTAGATGTAAGTTTAGATGACTTCACCTTGAGCGAAATAGAAGCCACCTTAAAGCTTATGACCAATAACAAGGCTGCTGGAGAGGACAGTTAACAGCTGAGATCCTCAAGGCAATTGATAGCCATAGTTTAATACATCTCCAGAAAATGTTCAACATCATTTGGAAAGCAGAGAAGACGCCTCATAAATGGAAAAAAAGGAATCATTGTTAAGATTCCAAAAAAAGGCAATCTTAGAGACAGAACAACTGGAGAGGCGTGACACTTTTGTCAGTTGCCTCAAAGTTATTCTGCAAATCATCCTAAATAGAATAAAGGATTCAATAGATACAGTAATGCGGGAAGAACAGGCTGGGTTTAGAAAAGTGAGAAGGTGCCTTGACCACATTTTTACTCTATGACTTATATTGGAGGAACACATTGAAAAGCAAAAACCTTTTGTACTTAACTTCATCGACTTAAAAAAAGCATTTGACAGTATTCATCGAGATTCTTTGTGGAAAATTCTGGATCAATATGGCTTACCATCAAAAATCATAAATATTATTTAAGACATGTATGATGGCTACACATGTGCAGTTCGAACAGAGGAAGGACTGAGCGAATGTTTCCCAATAGAAACAGGGGTTAAACAAGGATGTATTTTATCGCCCTTGTTATTTGGAGTTGTTATGGACTTCATAATGAAGAAATGCTGCACTGGTAATAAAGATATCGAGACCATTTGGAGGACCTCGACTTTGCTGATGACATAGTTCTCACCAGCAGTCAGATAAAAACGATGCAGGAAAACACAAATGAACTATCATCAATAGCCAGCAAAATTTGGCTTGAGATCAATCATGAAAAGACTAAAGTCATGAAAAGCTTAATTCCAACAGACGACAAAATATACATGGAAAACAAACCACTGGAAGAGATCGATCACTTTATCTATCTTGGAAGCCACATTGATCGAGAAGGGGATACAAGCAAAGAAATTAGAATCAGAATAGCTAAAGCATCAATGTCTTTCAGAAGCCTTGAAAAGTTGTGAAAATAAAAACTCATCAGCACAAACACAAAACTTAGACTATTCAAATCAAATGTACTATCAACCTTTAGGTATGCGCGTGAAAGCTGGAAAACAACAAGAGATATAGAAACAAAGTTGAACGCATTCGAAAATAAATGTCTAAGGAAAATACTTGGTATAGCATGGAACGAATTCAAAACAAACGAGGAAATTAGAGAAATCGCCAATCAACCACTAATATCTTCAGTGATCAAGAAAAAGACGATGGGCATATGTTGGACATGTGATGAGAAGAGATAATAACCGAATAGCAAAGCAAGCCCTCATGTGGGAAACAACAGGTAAGAGGAAAAGAGGAAGACCCAGGGAGACACTGAGAAGAACATTGATGGGAGAGGCAAGAGCAACAGGTTTCGGCTCCCTCAATGAGATAGAGCTGCTTGCACAGAACAGAGACAAATGGCAAGATTTGATAAAATATCTTTAAAAGAAAACTGCTAGAACAAAAATTCAGATAAGAGGAGTGTCTTGGTCTACACTCTATGGGCCGGCTACGGCTCGAAAGGTCAATAGATAGATATAGATATAGATATATATATATATATATGATTTATATTATATATGAAATCTATCTAGATCTATATGCGATATGCGGATGACACAATCTTAATAGCAGACACAGAATGAACTACAAGAAATGATAGACATAATAGTAAAAGAAAGCAACAAGAAAGGTCTCAGTCTGAATAGTAAGAAAACAGAAGTAATGGTTATATTGAAGAAACAATCATCACCATCATGCAGCATAAAAATAAACAAGACAAATCTGAAATAAGTGCAACGTTTGAAATACTTGTGCACAATAATAACATCAGATGGAAGATGCACCAAAGAAATAAAAAGCAGAATAGCTCAGGCCAAAATAGCATTTCAGAAAATGAAAAATATCTTATGCAACAAATCTATGTCAATAAAAATGAGAGAGTTCATTGGTGCTATATAGAACCAATTCTGACCTATGGAAGCGAATCATGGACAGTAGACAAACAAATGAAAGATTATTAGAGGCCACAGAGATGATCTCAGCAGTGAGCTTGAAATGTCAATTACTCATGGACGGAAAAAGTATGAATGCCTCTGAAGACGGAGTTATCTGCCTTTGCGTCAAGGGACCCCTGTGCACACGGCTGCCAGGGAAAACGGATTAACACGCAAAATTCAGTTCCTAATCTCTAGGGACTTCATCAGAGGTAAAAGCTGTCGAACACAAAAAAAGGGAGAGCTTGTCACCACAGAAATGCAATATCTGAGAAAAGCGCTTGGAGTAACCAGAAAAAAACAGAATCAGAAATGACATTATAAGTGAAAGAGTAGGGACTAGACCAATCCTAAGCTACATACAGAAACAACAAATAGACTGGTTTATCTAACTAGAAAGAATGTCATGTGATTCCTTAAAAAACAAGGCATATATTAAATGAGAAGGGAAGATAGCAAGAGTCAGACCCAGAGTAAGATGGACAGACAACATCAAAGAAACGTTACAGCATCAACTGACAATGATTGAAGCCACCAAAAGGGAGAGAACCAGAACTTTGTATCTCCCTCAATACCTGAATGGGTACAAGAGTAAGAGAAGAAAGAAAGAATGTATTAGCAACCCTTACTGATATCTGTGAAAGCTGGAAAATAACAAAAGAGATTCAGAGAAAACTAAACACTTTTGAAGACAAATGCCTAAGAAGAGTACTTGGTTTACAATGGAATAAATTCAGAATAATACTAATATAGAGATAAGAGAAATGGCCATAGAACCAATGATTTCATCTACAATTAGAAAGAGAAGATGGACATATGTCGGACATGTGCTGTGAAGAGACAACAAGAGAATAGCAAAATGGGCTCTTCTATGGGAAACTTCAGGAAACAGGAAGAGGAACACCTAGAGGGACCCTAAAAAGAACACTTATAAGAACACTTATAAGAGAGGCAAAATTGGCGGGTATGGACTCATTAGATAAGATCTTGCATCTCACTAAGAATAGAGATGGATGGCACAAAACACTACAAGTCCTATGTGATGTCTAGCGGTGTTGGAAAGATCAAGATCAATAACTATATATATATATAAGAATCTTACCAGGCTTAAAATCCACTTTACACAATCCACTTTACACAATCCACTTTACACTACATTGACCTATTCCAATTTTCATTATTGTAAATAAGAAAAATTTTTAAAAATAAAAATTTGAAAAATAAAATCCTGATATAATTTTGAATACAATCAGTAAATATTCCAGCTAAGGCTAGAAAGAAACTCTCAAAACCATCATTAAATTGTTAAGATTGTTATTTTGAGATGACCATATAGCGATTGCTCATCCTTCCATTATTCTTGACAACTATGATCTTAATTTCTGTAAAGGGTATGTTTAATGTTTCCCATTGCTCTGTTTCCAATTCGGATGTTGCCATTACTAACATTTTCATCATAATATATTCAATACACTGTCATGGCTGAGCATAATAAACAGACATGGAATGCACTCCAGCTCTCTTGTATCTAGTCTGTCCAAGTTACAATCTCTACGATGAGTGGTTCTCAGCTTGTAATAAACCACTGGCACAGTTTGAGAAGCTTACTTGTTACCACCTGTTACAGTAACATTCCTTAACAAGATGCTTACCTCACAAATAACATTAATGTAAGTTTGAAGACCCAAGTTTTACGCACAATAATTTCTGGCTTACAAGATGTCAGTGCAGTGAAAACTTCAACAAAATATATTTTTTAAAATCAAAGTGCAATAAATGGACGATTTGAATCATTTTGGAAAGAATCTTCTTGTTCTTGCAGGTATAGCCATCAATCATTGTACTTATGTTCATTACTACTTCATTATCTCTCATGATTGTAAAAGGCAATCTCAGGATGCCACGAGTACAGGACTCTGTGGTACTTTCATAAAGTTTGTTTTTAAATAATGTTTTAGTGAGGGTAGAAATTTACTAGCTTGAATTATTTCCCCCAGGCAGTGACATACAGCATGCTCCATTTTATTTTTAACTGCCACTATTTTTTACACACAATCAAAACTAGAACAACAGAGCAACATTCTATCATGTCTACAATATGAGTAGAAGAGCGGGTGGCCGAATCAATAACTTATTGGGTTCCAAAGGAAGAAAACATGCATTTTAATCCTGGTAGGGTTAAATGTTTTTTCTATCAGGAGTGAAAAAAATGTGGACCTGAACACCTTGCACTGGACATGCGGTCTTTATTCTACAGACCTACAGTCTAGTAGTCCTACAGTCACCCCAGCAGACCCAAGTAATGGGAAAATGCTGTAAAGATAGTTTTTTTTTAAAAATAATATGAATTGGCACTAATTCTCACTTATTATGAGATCAGAAGTCTTTTAATAAAGGACTGAAGAGAGTTACAACAAATATTTATGTTTGTAGAAAATACAAGGTGAGAAACAATATGCCAAACAGCTGCACAAGAGTTTAGAGCCAAATACTGTAGAATATGAGGTAGAATTATAACCTGACTCAAGATAGACTAATGTGGACAAGATTTAACATGAAAAAGTAAACATAAACTTATATTGAGCAGCTTAAGCAGTAGAAAGGCTTGACTAGATATAATGCATCGGCCGCCGGTCATCATCAGAAACATTACAACAAACAAATGTGGTTCTGATCTGTGGCCGAAACAGTCCTGTCCTGTTTTTCTATTAGTTAAACTACCCAATACAATTTTATGTTTATTTTTTGCACATTTTCTCCAGCTGTATCAGTGGGGGCAGCATGATATTACTTATTTATGACTACCTCTGGGCAAGGTTTAGTTAATTTCTCCCATCCCTTTAACTCCTCTCCTCCCCCCCCCCCCTTTCCAATCTAATATTTTCAATTCATTAGTTAATAGAGGGTTTCTATTTTGTCTGAAAATCTATTTAGTAGATGCCGAGTAAAAATGTTCAACATCATTTGGAAAACAGAGAAGATGCCTCATAAATGGAAAAAAGGAATCATTGTCAAGATTCCAAAAAAGGGCAATCTTAGAGATTGTAACAACTGGAGGGGCATGACACTTTTGTCAGTTGCCTCAAAGTTATTCTGCAAAATCATCCTAAATAGAATAAAGGATTCAATAGATACAGTAATGCGGGAAGAACAGGCTGGGTTTAGAAAAGGGAGAAGCTGCCTTGACCACATTTTTACTCTACGACTTATATTGGAGGAACACATTGAAAAGCAAAAACCTTTTGTACTTAACTTCATCGACTTCAAAAAAGCATTTGATAGTATTCATAGAGATTCTTTGTGGAAAATTCTGAAGCAATATGGCTTACCATCAAAAATCATAAATATTATCAAAGACATGTATGATGGTTACACATGTGCAGTTCAAACAGAGGAAGGACTGAGCGAATGTTTCCAATAGAAACTGGGGTTAAACAAGGATGTATTTTATCGCCTTTGTTATTTGGAATTGTTATGGACTTCATAATGAAGAAATGCTGCACTGGTAATAAAGGCATCAAATGGATACAAGGAGACCATTTGGAGGACCTCGACTTTGCTGATGACATAGTCCTCATCAGCAGTCAGATAAAAATGATGCAGGAAAACACAAATGAACTATCAGCAATAGACAGCAAAATTGGGCTTGAGATCAATCATGAAAAGACTAAAGTCATGAAAAGTTTAATCCAACAGATGACAAAATATACATGGAAAACAAACCACTGGAAGAGATCGATTACTTTACCTATCTTGGAAGTCACATTGATCGAGAAGGGGATACAAGCAAAGAAATTAGAATCAGAATAGCTAAAGCAGCAATGTCTTTCAGAAGCTTTGAAAAGTTGTGGATATCAAAACTCATCAGCACAAACACAAAACTTAGACTATTCAAATCAAATGTACTATCAACCCTTACGGATGCGTGTGAAAGCTGGAAAACAACAAGAGATATAGAAACAAAGTTGAACGCATTCGATTATAAATGTCTAAGGAAAATACTTGGTATAGCGTGGAACGAATTCAAAACAAACGAGGAAATTAGAGAAATCGCCAATCAACCACTAATATCTTCAGTAATAAAGAAAAGACGATGGTCATATGTTGGACATGTGATGAGAAGAGATAATAACCGAATAGCAAAGCATGCCCTCATGTGGGAAACAACAGGTAAGAGAAAAAGAGGAAGACCCAGGGAGACACTGAGAAGAACATTGATGAGAGAGGCAAGAGCAACAGGATTCGGCTCCCTCAATGAGATAGAGCTGCTTGCACAGAACAAAGACAAATGGTGAGATTTGATAAAATATCTTTAAAGAAAACTGCTAGAACAAAAATTCAGATATGAGAAGGTGTATCTTGGTCTACGCCCTATGGGCCGGCAACGGCTCGAAAGGTCAATAGATAGATAGATATCGAGTTTGGGGAATTTGAAAGAGTAATAAACATCACATTTTTTTATTATTATAATTCATAGGCAGCATTGTAATCTTCTGCTGAAGTATGATGAGGTCCAGATATTTAGAGCTGAGAACCTGTGTGATGGATGATATATCACATTTCCCACATATGCATGTTTCAGAGTGACCCTGCATGTGTTCTCTCATGATCAATATACTTTACTTGCTGTTATATTACTAATCACTTTCAATCAATACATTACATTATTCAGCCTCATGACCATCAACTATTTATCTTGTCCATAAACACAAGAGCCTTTCAATATGAATTTGTCTTTGGCTAACTTTCCAGTTTGTAAAATGACAGTTTGTAATGTTTAAAAAAGAATCATTGAACTAATGACCAGAAGTAGTAATGTGGCTCACACAGCGATGTCTACAAACTGGTTGGTTTAGGAGACGTTTGGTGGGCTGGTTGATTTAAGGATTAGTTTAGGTGGGGTTTGAAGTGACTTAAGGATGAGTTATGTGGGGTTTGAAGTTATTTAAGGGTGAGTTTAGGTGGGGTTTGAAGTGACTTAAGCATGAGTTATGTGGGGTTTGAAGTTATTTAAGGGTGAGTTTAGGTGGGGTTTGATGTAATTTATACAATGTTTAGGGAGAGGTTCAGAATTTATTCATGAATGTTCATTAGGAGGTTTAAAGAGGGTTTATTATATGTTATTTATTAAATGTTTAAGAAATGTTTACATGAACGTTTATAGGTGATTATAAAATGTTTAGGGGAATGTTTAGATTGGCCATAGAAAGATGAATTATGGGCATAATAGTTTAAATAGTGTGTTGATTGGGGTTTAAAAGAGGTTTATATGGAGCTACGGGGAGATAATTTAATAAGGAATCTATAAGGTTTTATGGGAGAGTTTAAGATGTAGTTTAAGATGAATTTAGAGAAGATTTAAGAAACTTTTACAAAATTGTTTATGTTGAATTTAGAAGTTTGCTTACAATAGGGATCAGTGCAGGGTTTGCCTCAAGGTTTAGCTAGAGTTTACTGATTTAGCTAGGGTTGTTGCTTGGTATAAATATCTGCTAATGAAAAACCTGAAGTATGAAACTCTCTAAAGCTATTTTAATTAATTACTTCTATACCTTATGTGATTTCTAAACTATGGAAGTTGATCATTGACAGTAGACAAACAATTGAGAAGATGATTAGAGGCCACAGAGATAGGATTTCTAAACTATGGAAGTGGATCATTGACAGTAGACAAACAATTGAGAAGATGATTAGAGGCCACAGAGATAGGATTTCTAAACTATGGAAGTGGATCATTGACAGTAGACAAACAATTGAGAAGATGATTAGAGGCCACAGAGATAGGATTTCTAAACTATGGAAGTTGATCATGGACAGTAGACAAACAATTGAGAAGATGATTAGAGTCCACAGAGATAGGATTTCTAAACTATGGAAGTGAATCATTGACAGTAGACAAACAATTGAGAAGATGATTAGAGGCCACAGAGATAGGATTTCTAAACTATGGAAGTTGATCATGGACAGTAGACAAACAATTGAGAAGATGATTAGAGTCCACAGAGATAGGATTTCTAAACTATGGAAGTGGATCATTGACAGTAGACAAACAATTGAGAAGATGATTAGAGGCCACAGAGATAGGATTTCTAAACTATGGAAGTGGATCATGGACAGTAGACAAACAATTGAGAAGATGATTAGAGGCCACAGAGATAGGGTTTCTAAACTTTGGAAGTGGATCATTGACAGTAGACAAACAATTGAGAAGATGATTGGAGTCCACAGAGATAGGGTTTCTAAACTATGGAAGTTGATCATTGACAGTAGACAAACAATTGAGAAGATGATTAGAGGCCACAGAGATAGGATTTCTAAACTATGGAAGTTGATCATGGACAGTAGACAAACAACTGAGAAGATGATTAGAGTCCACAGAGATAGGATTTCTAAACTATGGAAGTTGATCATTGACAGTAGACAAACAATTGAGAAGATGATTAGAGTCCACAGAGATAGGATTTCTAAACTTTGGAAGTTGATCATTGACAGTAGACAAACAATTGAGAAGATGATTAGAGTCCACAGAGATAGGATTTCTAAACTATGGAAGTTGATCATGGACAGTAGACAAACAATTGAGAAGATGATTAGAGTCCACAGAGATAGGATTTCTCAGAAGAATGTTGAAAGTTTCCTGGACAGGTTAAAAAAAAACCAATGAGGACATTCTCAAAGAGGCCAACACAAAAAGGGAGCTCTTAAAAAACATCAGAAAGAAATCATCAACATTTTTCGGGCACATCATGAGAAGAGGAAAGTTTGAATACATAGTTACAACTGGCAAAATACAGTGAAAGAGAAAACATGGACGACAAAGAAAGAAGATATTAGATAGCTTAGTGTCATGGCATGGAAAACAATCAACAATAGAATTGAAACGGTGTACTGTGGATAGAAGAATGTGGAGGGACATGACCAACACCAACTAGTACGGCAAATGAAGATGGTATACCTTATGCATAGTCTAATAATTAAATAGGTTATTCGTTTTAAAAACAAGTTTTATTTGCAGAATTTCATGTAGAAATTAAAAAAATGAAACAAATTATTTCTGTAAGTCCTTCAAATATTGTCCATTCTATGCATTGAGTTTATGAGGTTTCAGAGCATCATGTTTTATTTGTTTGTTTTCAATTGTGCATGTTTGCATTCAGTACTTAATATCTGTCATGTAATGAGCCCTAGAGTAAATATTTAGAATTTATTGGTAATTACGTTCATCATCATTATCTATCTACTTGTCCTTGCTGAAACTTGGCTATCATGCAATCTGCTCTTTAATATTCTTTTCTGTCCTGCTTGAGATGACCAGCTTTTACTGCTGTCAAGAACAGCTTTTACTGCTGTCAAGAACAGCTTTTACTGCTGTCACCAGCTTTTACTGCTGTCGAGAACAGCTTTTACTGCTGTCGAGAACAGCTTTTACTGCTGTCAAAAACAGCTTTTACTGCTGTCAAGAGCAGCTTTTACTGCTGTCAAGAGCAGCTTTTACTGCTGTCAAGAACAGCTTTTACTGCTGTCAAGACCAGCTTTTACTGCTGTCAAGACCAGCTTTTACTGCTGTCAAGACCAGCTTTTACTGCTGTCAAGAACAGCTTTTACTCCTGTCAAGAACAGCTTTTACTGCTGTCAAGAACTGCTTTTACTGCTGTCAAGAACAGTTTTTACTGCTGTCAAGAGCAGCTTTTACTGCTGTCAAGAGCAGCTTTTACTGCTGTCAAGACCAGCTTTTACTGCTGCCAAGAACAGCTTTTACTGCTGTCAAGACCAGCTTTTACTGCTGTCAAGAACAGCTTATACGAGTAACCTTACATCCATATTCTTCTTAGATTTACTCACTTGTCTGCCTGGTATTTGGTTTTCCTCTCTCTTGTCTGCCTGGTATTTGGTTTTCCTCTCTCTTGTCTGCCTGGTATTTGGTTTTCCTCTCTCTTATCTGCCTGGTATTTAGTTTTCCTCTCTCTTGTCTGCCTGGTATTGGTTTTCCTCTCACTTGTCTACCTGGTATTTGGTTTTCCTTTCTCTTGTCTACCTGGTATTTGGTTTTCCTCTCTCTTGTCTACCTGGTATTTGGTTTTCCTCTCTCTTGTCTACCTGGTATTTGGTTTTCCTCTCTCATCTACCTAGTATTTGGTTTTCCTCTCTCTTGTCTACCTGGTATTTGGTTTTTCCTCTCTTGTCTACCTAGTATTTGGTTTTCCTCTCTCTTGTCTACCTGGTATTTGGTTTTCCTCTCTCTTGTCTACCTAGTATATGGTTTTCCTCTCTCATGTCTGCCTGGTATTTGGTTTTCCTCTCTCTTGTCTACCTAGTATATGGTTTTCCTCTCTCTTGTCTACCTGGTATTTGGTTTTCCTCTCTCTTGTCTACCTAGTATATGGTTTTCCTCTCTCTTGTCTACCTAGTATATGGTTTTCTTCTCTCTTATCTACGTGGTATCATGTTCTTCATAATATTATTCTCTAGGTCATGTGTCCAAAATGTGTTAAGTCATAGTTTAGTCACATAAATTATTTCAGCAAAACGAGTGATCTTCGCCTAGTTGGTGTTACAACAAAGCTATAGTATTTCTCAATTGCTAATAAATATTGTAGGTTTAATGGTTTTGGTTTGGGATTAGCTTTAAGAGTAGGGTTAGGTTTCAGACTTCACTCTCGCATTTTTTCTTCTTTATCTATAATTATAGATCTGAATAAAGTTTAGTGTTTACTCAAGGGGATGTTACTCTTCCAAGTGTTAATTTATTTGACTAAACTAGACTTTTACCAAGAAAACTTCCTGTTTGTTTCTTGGCAACCAATTCTAACAATTATTAAATTCTTGCAAAACAGACATAGGCGTATTTTCCTCTATCTGAGTTATTCAGTATTTTCCTGTAGTGCATGCATTCAGGGGTAATATTGGATTTTTCAGCAGATCTGTTGACTGTCCATGTTTCACGACCATATGCTACTATGGGGGAAAAAAAAAGGTTATTGAGAACCTAAAAGTAATCATTCACATTAAAAACAAAAATTAAAACAAGTTATTTCAATATTCTGATTAATTGTTTCTCTCTAGCTTTTATATTTTCCTTATTCAAAGCTGCCAAAGCAGGCAATGTATGTCATGTGGCTTGGTCTGTGGAGCAATAAACTTTCTCCACTTTATGGTGCCCCAGGTCCAGATCACATTGTTTCTCATACCCTCAAATAGGCTACTTAGTTGGCCGTGTGCTCTAACACTTGTTTCTCTTGGCAGGTCAGTGTGTTGATAACTATGGGTTCAATCTTGTTATGGCTGTTTATTGTTCTTTGTGTTTTTTCTGATGTTGATTATTTGTGCATTTTCTTTCGAGTGTTATAAATATACCTCTTCCTCTGAAATGATTCGCTAATATATCATCTCAGAGTTTCCCTCCATAATAATTTGCATGTAGTATTATTTGTCTCCCATGTTATCCTTAGTCTGCCTGTCTCTTGATTTCACTACAAAGTCAGCCACATAGCAGTTCTTGACACTGTTTCTGGTTCTCTTTTGATAAAATTTCAGTTCCAATATCTACCTTGAATAGCTTGGCATTAAGACTGTCATAACCAGGAGATTTCCTGCTCTTGAGCCCTTTGATGGCTTTGATAATTTCTTCCTTTTAATGTTAATTTTTCTTATAATATTATATTCTAAATTGTAGTAATGGTTATCACATATTGTTATTAGTGTTTTTTACATATCAAATGTTATGTTTTTTTGTGATTATTCAATACTCTTTCTATTGGTTATTCAACTGTTGTTAATGGTTATTCCACTGTTATTAATGGTTATTCAACTGTTGTTAATGGTTATTCAACTGTTATTAATGGTTATTCAACTGTTATTAATAGTTATTCAACTGTTATTAATGGTTATTCAACTGTTATTAATGGCTATTCAACTGTTATTAATGGTTATTCAACTTTTATTAATGGTTATTCAACTGTTATTAATGGTTATTCAACTGTTATTAATGGTTATTCGACTGTTATTAATGGTTATTCAACTGTTGTTAATGGTTATTCAACTGTTATTAATGGTTATTCAACTGTTATTAATAGTTATTCAACTGTTATTAATGGTTATTCAACTGTTATTAATGGCTATTCAACTGTTATTAATGGTTATTCAATTTTTATTAATGGTTATTCAACTGTTATTAATGGTTATTCAACTGTTATTAATGGTTATTCGACTGTTATTAATGGCTATTCAACTATCTGTTTACCAGTGACAGGAGCAACTGACCACGGGATGTATGAGGGCAGAACAATGACTGGTCGAGAAGGGTATTTCCCAGGACATCATTTGTCAGAGGTCAACATTCGTAGAGGTCAGGACATATTGTAATTAAGTGATAGTCCTTCACTCTGTTTATATTTTGTAACTTGCTATGATTGTTTCATATGGAAATCCAAAGAAATTTGGTTAAATACAAAAATAAAAATTTTCAACTCAAATGTTAAGGCTGTGAAACATGGACAACAACAAAATTGACAATCACGAAGATACAGACTTTCATTAATGGATGCTTACGCAGGATAAAAGGATGGAAATGGCAGGACAAAATCACTAACATAGAATTATGGAAATGTACCAGTCAAACACCAGTGGATAAAGAAATACAGCGAAGATGATGGCGCTGGATAGGACACACACTATGGAAGCCAACTGAGAGTATTACACAACAGGCCCTTTTTTGGAATCCCCAGGGGAAAAGACAAAGTGGAAGACCAAGGAATTCTTGGAGAAGACAGATAGAAGCAGAGATGAAGATGATGGGGAAGACATGGAATGATCTTAAAAGAATGGCAAAAAACAGAGTGACTTGGAAAGTGTTTATTGAAGACCTATGCTCCACTGGGAGCTAAAAGGTAGAAGAAGAGAAGAAGAAGAAAAGAAGATGGTTTCATCGTAATTATTGTATCACAATATTCTACTTGTTATTCTATCTTTTCTCTCTGATTCGAAGTTGTTTTTTCTGTTTCTGATTATTTTCCACTTCATTGTACACTTTGTAACATCTGTTTATCATCTTCTCCATCACATCATCTCTTCCATCACATCATCTTCTCCATCACATCATCTCTTTCATCACATCATCTCCTCCATCACATCATCTCCTCCATCACATCATCTCCTCCATCACATTATATTCTTCATCACATCATCTCCTCCATCACATCATCTCTTCCATCACATCATCTCCTCCATCACATCATCTCTTCCATCACATCATCTCCTCCATCACATCATCTCTTCCATCACATCATCTCTTGCATCACATCATCTCCTCCATCACATCATCTCTTCCATCACATCATCTCTTCCATCACATCATCTCCTCCATCACATTATATTCTTCATCACATCATCTCCTCCATCACATCATCTCTTCCATCACATCATCTCCTCCATTACATCATATTCTTCATCACATTATATTCTCCATCACATCATCTCTACCATCACATCATCTCCTCCATCACATTATATCCTCCATCACATCATCTCCTCCATCACATCATCTATCATCACATCTCCTCCTACATACACTTATCTGTACTTCTGTCTGTTGTCCACACAAAAGTATGTTAAGTGGAGCTGTGGAGCAGATTGCATACAACTAGCTGATGTGCTTGTACCTTTTGGTTTCACATTTTTCACTTCAGCATTGCACTCATTTGTACTGGGCTGTTACTCAATTTCTATTCTATTCTATTCTATTCTATTCTATTCTATTCTATTCTATTCTATTCTATTCTATTCTATTCTATTCTATTCTATTCATGGAATTAATTTCATTGCAGTTGGGGCATCTAAAAGATACTTTCACATCTACTCCACCGCCCATCCCAGCATTTCTCAAAACAAATCCAGACTGATTATTCCTGACTTTTCATCTATCTGATATTTCCCTCTAAGAACTCCGGATCCACCAGACCCCTTTTCTACCTTTCGACCTCTCAGTCTCTCAATGTATACATCATTGTCCCATCCATCCCTAACAGCATGTTTCTATTTCAATGAAGAAAATCAGGAAGTTCTGAATCAGCTGAAAATGAAAGAAAGAACTATTTAACATAATTAGGAAAACTTGTGAAATTTTTTTGACATTTGAAGAGAAGTAACACTCTTCTAAAAGTCATCTTGGAAGGGAAATTAACAAGGCAGAAGAGGCAGATGCAGACGAAGACTAAAGTGGACTGGTAACATCAAAAGATGGACAAGTGAACCTATCACAAGATGTACCATCAAGACAAGAGACAGAGTGGACTGGCATTCCATGTAGCCAGCCATTGATGTGGAGATGGCACCCATGAGATGAATGAGATTGTGGATATGACATCCTGTGAATGAATGTGATCGTGGAGATGCCAACCAACGAATCAATGAAATTCAATTCATTCAAATTCTCTAAATTACCTAATTAATCTAAATTCTCAACCTCTACTTTATTAATGCCACAGACTTAATCAATCTTAGTTCATTATTTCATAACATGAAATCTGTTTCTTTGTAGCTGAACTGAATAATTTATTCTAACATCCTAAATTAATGTATTATGCCAACATAATTACTGGTATCTGCATTAAGTTGGTCCTTCCTTTGAAATGACTGATAACATTTCTGGTTGATCATATCTACATCAAATCAATCCCTCCTTTGAAATCACTGATAACATTCACTTATAACAGTCACTGGTAACATTTGAGGGTGATCATATCTGCATTAAGTATGTCCCTCCTTTGAAATCACTGATAACATTTCTGGTTGATCATATCTACATCAAATTTGTCCCTCCTTTGAAATCACTGATAACATTCACTTATAACAATCACTGATAACATTCACTTATAACAGTCACTGATAACATTTGAGGGTGATCATATCTGCATTAAGTATGTCCCTCCTTTGAAATCACTGATAACATTCACTTATAACAATCACTGATAACATTCACTTATAACAATCACTGATAACATTCACTTATATCAATCACTGATAACATTCACTGATAGCAATCACTGATAACATTCACTTATAACAATCACTGATAACATTCACTGATAACAATCACTGATAACATTTCTGGTTGATCTTACATGTTCTGTTCCCAACAGCTGGATCAATGGGTGACGTCAACAAAATAACCAAGGCAGCTAACCAACGTAACACATTGGCGCCACTAGTTCATGCAATCAAGTAAGTTATGTCCCTTTCTCCGTCTATTTCTTTTCACCTGTTCTACTTTATAGACTGCCTAAAGGATATAAATCTAGACGACGCAGACATACGACTAATATGTAATTTGTACTGGGAGCAAACAGCAATAATAAGATATAACAAGGAGAACTCTACACCCATGGACATAGAAAGAGGAGTAAGACAAGGATGCATCCTATCACCAAGCTTGTTCAATCTATACACTGAGCAAATCTTTAAATGCATCTCAGAGATGCCAGGCCTAAACATTAATGGAAAGATAATCAATAACCTAAGATATGCTGATGATACTGTTCTACTAGCAGAAAATCCTAAAGACCTACAATAATTGCTTAATGTGATAAACATAACAAGCAAAAAATATGGACTAGAAATGAATATCAAAAAGACTAAAACTATGACGAGTAACATCAAAAGATGGTCAAGTCAGTCTATGACAGCCTGCACCATCAAAGCAAGAAACAGAGTAGAATGGCGATCCATGGTAGCCAACCTTTGTTGCGGAGAAGGCACACGATGATGATGATGATGATGATGATGTTCTACTTTCCAAAATTAAAAACATTTTGTGCCACGATGTAAAAGAGAAGGAGAGTTCATCGTTGCTATATAGAGCCAATTCTGACCTATAGAAGCAAATCATGGACAGTAGACAAACAAATGAAAAGACCAAGCCACAGAGATGGGATTTCTCAGAAGAATGTTGAGAGTTCCCTGAACAGCTAAAAGGACCAACAAGGAAACTCTCAGAAAGACCAACACAAAAAGCGAGCTCCTAAAAAAACATCAGAAAGAAACATTCTACATTTTTTTGGTTACATCAAGAGAAGAGTAAAGTTGAAATACTTATTTATAACAGGCAAAATACAGGGAAAGAGACAGTGCAGATGACAAAGAGAGAAAATACTTGAAAACATGTCGTGAAAAACAATCAACAACAGAATTGATGCGATGTGCTGAGGACATAGAATTGTGGAAGGACATGATCACATGCAACAACCAGTATGGCACTTGATGATAATGATTCTACATGTAAAATGTTCTCTTTTCTTTCTTTGCTTGAGATGTGCAGTACATGTTTCTGTGTCCATACTTAATGGCCTTTATCCTGCCATTCATTTGCTTGTTCAATGTTTAAAACTATGCACCATAAAATAGTCTGGACTTTTAACCAAATTATGAACAAAATTACTGCATAATATCTTTGCTTTTTGTTATTGTAATCAGCCATGATTATTTTTTTCAACCTAGTAATCTCCCTTTCGCCACTTTTGTTTGTATCCATAATTTCTTATGAAGTTGCATCTAAAAATATGAATATATTAATGTGATTTTTTATTGCTTACTTATAACATGAACACATATATATATATATGTGTGTGTATGTGTGTCTTTTTGTTATGGATGCCTATACAATATTTTTGTCTGTATATACCTCTGTATATGATATGTCTTTACAATATTTTTGTCTGTATATGATATGTCTTTACAATATTCAGCAGCAGCACATATTTATATATGCGTCTGCATCGTGCAACTTTACAATATGCCAATCTTTATGTATTCATCTTGACATACTTTATATGTCCATCTTGACATACTTTATGTGTCCATCTTGACATACTACTTTGCATCATTTGTCTTTGAAATATGTCTGTCTTCTTACATCTTTATTTAAAAAAAAAAAAAACTATATTTTGTATTTGTGGATAAATCTGTTTGAGTTTTTGGTAATTATCTCAACTCCTGATTGGTTACGTTTATATTCTTGCTTCTAAGTCTTTTTAATGAAGGCAAATTAAGACAAATCTAGAGGCGAAGGCGCGCCTACCAGCACCTGAACTGGAAGTTGTCAGCGGACCCACAGCTGATGGCTTGCGCCAGGATCAGTGAGCCAAAACCATCCAGACCCTGCTCCACCTCTCCGTGGTGCCTCCAGTAACAGACTAACCTGTCTAATCTGGCCAAGCGTGCAGGGATCGAAGAGGGAAGACAACCCGGTACTCAAAAATGTCATGCTGAAGTCGGATGTGTTGGGCCGAAAGGCGCAAATATAACAGTTATACTGCAAACCACAACACAATGCAGACACGTCCACTACGTCCTTGTAAGGGCGGATGATGAAGAGGAATATTCTAGTCTACCATGATACTCTAGAATACTTTAGTCATCAGGCGAACGCAACCAACCAACTACCAGACAAATCTGTTTGAGTTTTTGGTAATTATCTCAACTCCTGATTGGTTACGTTTATATTCTTGCTTCTAAGTCTGTTTAATAAAGGCAAATTAAGACAAATCTGCTCATCATTTTGACATCTGCAACATATACGTTAAGGTCAGTAGGAGGAAGTGGGGAGTGGGCCATAACTCTGGTTTTAAAATGACAATTTTGACGTAGGGAAGGGAGATAACAGAGGACATAACTAGAAGAATGCGAGCAGCGAATCATTTCAGGGGAAGATGTATGTTTACAATACTCAGGAAAAAAATCACAAATAATCAACAACAGTAAAACAAAAAAAAAGAACAATAGACAGTCCGAAACAGGATCGAACCTGTACTCCGCAACACAGCGCCTTGCCACGAGAAAACAAATGCTAGAGCATACGGCTATGTGGTGAGGTGGTGCAGAATGTTAAGAAAAGCAGTGAGGTACCTTGAAATTAAAACGAGAACGGTGTTTTTTTTTTTTCTCTTAATGTTAAAACGAGAACGGTGTAATGGAGGTAAGCCACCACCTTGCTGCATCATAAACATTGCAAGCCTCCACTACACAAAGTGGTCCTGCCTTTCTATAACTTTTATTGTTGATACAGGGGTTTCCGGCCCTTTATTTCACTTGCGTACACATTAACACTTTATTAAGATCAGAAATGAAGAACTGAGAAAAAGGCTAGGAATAGTTCACGCCATAGAGTACATAAAGAAACAACAGATAAAATGGGGTTGCCACACGTGATAAGGCAGAAAGATCAAAACACAACACAGGGAGCCTTCAATAAACATTGCGAGAACACCAGACTCAAGGGTTGACCACAAAAATAGATGGTTTGATGGAATATTAGAAATACTAGGAAACATAACAGGAAGAGAGGCCAACAGAAGAGCAAAAGATGGATTGATATAATGTTAGAAACGCTAGGATACAGAGCAACAAAGGCCAACAGAGGAGCAAAAGATGAATTGATTGAACATTAGAAACACTAGGAAACATAATAGAGGTCAACAGAAGAGCAAAAGATGGATTGACTGAACATTAGAAACACTAGGAAACATAACAGCAACAGAGGTCAACAGAAGAGCAAAAGACCGCAAAGTATACCTTCCCTTGACACTGAAAAGCAAATGAAGAAGGAAAGCAGCAGCAGCAGAAGAAGAAGTGCTCATTAACAAATAATTTCATAAGCTCTGCTCTTCAGATTAACAAAATATTGCTGTTGTACCAAGTTGATATATTCTAACTGTAGATAGACTGCTCAATAATAACGTTAAAAATGCAATAATTTACAATTGAAAAAACAGTACCTAAATATTTAAGATCAAAACTAAGAAAATACAACGAATTTATATAAATATATAACAGATTAAAAAACAAAAGTTGCATAACAACTAAAACAAACATCTATGTTACATCATTTATTGAGTTATTTGAGGGTTATCATCATTGCACTCCGAACATGTCCATAGGTGCTCAGATCACCTCCTCAGCATGTCTCGCAGTGTCCAGCGACTGAGACATCAGTCACATTAGTTATTGCATTATTATATTCCATATTATTCCATTATCATATAATTATGTCAGTGAGCTTTGGACAGTCAAAAGGTGATGTTCTACTGTTTCATATGGGTGTTCACAGAGTGCACGTGTTGGAGTTTAGTTTCGTTGTATTCTATTGATGTGGTTGTTCAGTGGTACATGACTGGTTCTCAGTCTGAAGATGGTGGTTTGATATCTTCATTTTAAGTTGTTAATGTTGTCATGGGGGTTTGGCTATGTCATATATTTTGAAAGATCTCTCCTTGTTTTCCCCATGGTCCATCCATTCAGCCAATCTCCTCTACTGGAGTTTATGATTTCTTTGTCTGTGTTTAATGAGATGTCGGTGTGAAATTGCGTATGCCTTGTGTTTATTTGAAAGCTCGCTGTGTTGTGTTTTGAGCTTCTGACTTATCAGGTGGCCAAATAATTTTATCTGTTGCTTTTTTATTTTGTATTCAATGCGTAAATTACTCTTACCTAGCATCTTTTCCTTTTTATCTTACATAATTATTTCTGATCTTATCTATTATTAGGGTATTTCGTGGCATGCGTCTAACACATTCCATTTCTGTAGTAGTTATTTTTTTTCGTATAGTTTTTGAGTCTATAGTCCAGGTTTGACAATGGTAGCACAACGTTGGGATAAAGATTGTTTTGTATACCTTCAGTGTTGTAGGTTTGAAAACCCTTGTTCTAAGTAGCCTAGAGCCTTACTCTACTGACATTGTACGGGGACAGCCCGTCTAGCAATTCTATTGTATAGGCTCCGGAGTAAGTTGGGAAGTGGTACGGGAGATCCGTCACAGCTTTTTGTATTCCAGTCATTAAATCTAGCGCGAACTTTAACAACGGGGTTTGATTGTTCCAACGTGAACGTGTCCGTTTCTCTCAGCCCGCGTCACAGTGAGAGAGTAGACCTGGATTTGCTGATTCATCTTACATGTTCATGAGTTGTTTACTTAATCTGACGTTCTCTCACAAAATCTATACCTATCTGTGTGCATAGCTCACTCTATCTCTCTATCAACTATCTTCACGCCATTCCTTCGTTCTTTCTGTTGTTCTTTCTGAATGTTAACTTTATTTATTTTTTTGGTTTCGTTAACAACATAAAATTATGCCCTAATTTCGTGTATTTCTTTCAACCTGTGTATAAACTGTACCTGTGTCCTTTTTTCTTCTATTTTGTGTGTGTGTGTGTGTGTTCGCCAGCTTTCACCTGAAGATTTTTTTTCTCTCGAGGCTTTCGAGGGCTGTTAATACTTTACTGTCTACCTTCTACTGCCTGTCAATATTTTACTGTCTACCTTCTACTACCTGTCAATATTTTACTGTCTACATTCTACTGCCTGTCAATATTTTACTGTCTACCTTCTACTACCTGTCAATATTTTACTGCCTACCTTCTACTGCCTGTCAATATTTTACTGTCTACCTTCTACTACCTGTCAATATTTTACTGCCTACCTTCTACTGCCTGTCAATATTTTACTGTCTACCTTCTACTACCTGTCAATATTTTACTGTCTACCTCTACTACCTGTCAATATTTTACTGTCTACCTTCTACTGCCTGTCAATATTTTACTGTCTACCTTCTACTACCTGTCAATATTTTACTGTCTACCTTCTACTACCTGTCAATATTTTACTGCCTACCTTCTACTGCCTGTCAATATTTTACTGCCTACCTTCTACTGCCTGTCAATATTTTACTGTCTACCTCTACTACCTGTAAATATTTTACTGTCTACCTTCTACTGCCTGTCAATATTTTACTGTCTACCTTCTACTACCTGTCAATATTTTACTGCCTACCTTCTACTGCCTGTCAATATTTTACTGTCTACCTTCTACTACCTGTCAATATTTTACTGCCTACCTTCTACTGCCTGTCAATATTTTACTGTCTACCTTCTACTACCTGTCAATATTTTACTGTCTACCTTCTACTGCCTGTCAATATTTACTGTCTACCTTCTACTACCTGTCAATATTTTACTGTCTACTTCTACTACCTGTCAATATTTTACTGTCTACCTTCTACTACCTGTCAATATTTTACTGCCTACCTTCTACTGCCTGTCAATATTTTACTGTCTACCTTCTACTACCTGTCAATATTTTACTGCCTACCTTCTACTGCCTGTCAATATTTTACTGTCTACCTTCTACTACCTGTCAATATTTTACTGTCTACCTTCTACTACCTGTCAATATTTTACTGTCTACCTTCTACTACCTGTCAATATTTTACTTTCTACCTTCTACTACCTGTCAATACTTTACTGTCTACCTTCTACTGCCTGTCAATATTTTACTGTCTACCTTCTACTACCTGTCAATACTTTACTGTCTACCTTCTACTACCTGACAATACTCTACTGTCTACCTTCTACTACCTGTCAATACTTTACTGTCTACCTTCTACTACCTGTCAATATTTTACTGTCTACCTTCTACTACCTGTCAATACTCTACTGTCTACCTTCTACTACCTGTCAATACTTTACTGTCTACCTTCTACTACCTGTCAATATTTTACTGCCTACCTTCTACTACCTGTCAATACTTTACTGTCTACCTTCTACTACCTGTCAATACTCTACTGCCTACCTTCTACTACCTGTCAATATTTTACTGCTACCTTCTACTACCTGACAATACTCTACTGTCTACCTTCTACTGCCTATCAATACTTTACTGTCTACCTTCTACTACCTGTCAATACTCTACTGCCTACCTTCTACTACCTGTCAATATTTTACTGCCTACCTTCTACTACCTGACAATACTCTACTGTCTACCTTCTACTGCCTATCAATACTTTACTGTCTACCTTCTACTACCTGTCAATACTCTACTGCCTACCTTCTACTACCTGTCAATATTTTACTGCCTACCTTCTACTACCTGACAATACTCTACTGTCTACCTTCTACTGCCTATCAATACTTTACTGCCTACCTTCTACTACCTGTCAATACTCTACTGTGTACCTTCTACTACCTGTCAATACTCTACTGTCTACCTTCTACTACCTGTCAATACTCTACTGTCTACTTTCTACTACCTGTCAATACTCTACCGTCTACCTTCTACTACCTGTCAATATTTTACTGTCTACCTTCTACTACCTGTCAATACTCTACTGTCTACCTTCTACTACCTGTCAATACTTTACTGTCTACCTTCTACTACCTGTCAATACTCTACTGTCTACCTTCTACTACCTGTCAATATTTTACTGTCTACCTTTACTACCTGCCAATACTTTACTGCCTACCTTCTACTACCTGTCAATACTCTACTGTCTACCTTCTACTACCTGTCAATACTCTACTGTCTACCTTCTACTACCTGTCAATATTTTACTGTCTACCTTATTCTACCTGTCAATACTCTACTGTCTACCTTCTACTACCTGTCAATATTTTACTGCTACCTTTTACTACCTGTCAATACTTTACTGTCTACCTTCTACTACCTGTCAATACTCTACTGTCTACCTTCTACTATCTGTCAATATTTTACTGCCTGCCTTTTACTACCTGTCAATACTTTACTGTCTACCTTCTACTACCCCTAGAGACCAGGAACTGAATTTTGCATGTTAATCTGTTTTTCCCTGACAGACGTGTGCACAGGAGTCCTTCTCTGCACAGACAGATGACTCCGTCTTCGGAGGTACTCATATTTTTTCCGTCGATGAGTAATTGACGTTTCAAAGCTGGGCCTCGCGGCTGAGACCAGGGGTGGTTGCTGCAAAGAGAAATCACAAATAAAAATCCGAATGGTGCAGCCGGGATTTGAACTCACAACCTCTCTGTCTCGAGGCGGTGTGTTACCTCGATACCAACCAGTCCCATGTATGCTTATTTCAGTGCTTGTTCTTTATTTTCTCTCCTCCGCCCCACCCCCCCACCCCCTTCTCTCTCTCTTCTTCCTCCTTTTCTCCTTTGGGTGTCAAGGGAGATACAAAGCTCTAGTTATCGCCCTTCCTGTAACCTCAACCATTGTCTGTTGACGTTGTTGTAATATTTCTGTCACTCAAGTGTCCCGCTTGAAGAATAAACGTAAAAGTGTATTGGGCAGTTAAACAAATAGGGACACAGAACAAAATATAACGTTTCGGACACATACCTTCATCAGGAGCAGCATGAATGTTATACTTTTTAACTCTACTCGCGGTCCCACACGATACTTATATATTTTCCTATCTCTAGCTCTCTTGTTGTGTACTTGGTTGGTGTATACATGGTTATTTGTACTTGGTTATTGTGTACTTGGTTGGTTGTGTGTACGTGGTTGTTGTGTACTTGGTTATTGTGCACTTGGTTGTTGTATACGTGGTTATTGTGTACTTGGTTGGTTATTGTATACGTGGTTATTGTGTACTTGGTTGGTTGTTGTATACGTGGTTATTGTGTACTTGGTTGGTTGTTGTATACGTGGTTATTGTGTACTTGGTTGGTTGTTGTATACGTGGTTATTGTGTACTTGGTTGGTTGTTGTATACATGGTTATTTGTACTTGGTTATTGTGCACTTGGTTGTTGTATACGTGGTTATTGTGTACTTGGTTATTGTGCACTTGGTTGTTGTATACGTGGCTATTGTGTACTTTGTTTGGTTGTTGTATACGTGGTTATTGTGTACTTGGTTGGTTGTTGTATACGTGGTTATTGTGTACTTGGTTGGTTGTTGTATACGTGGTTATTGTGTACTTGGTTGGTTGTTGTATACGTGGTTATTGTGTACTTGGTTGGTTGTTGTATACGTGGTTATTGTGTACTTGGTTGGTTGTTGTATACGTGGTTATTGTGTACTTGGTTATTGTGTACGTGGTTGGTTATTGTGTACGTGGTTGGTTATTGTGTACTTGGTTATTGTGTACTTGGTTGGTTGTTGTATACGTGGTTATTGTGTACTTGGTTATTGTGTACGTGGTTGGTTATTGTGTACTTGGTTATGTGTACTTGGTTGGTTGTTGTGTACTCGGTTGTTGTGTACTTGGTTATTGTGTACTTGGTTGTTGTATACGTGGTTATTGTGTACTTGATTATTGTATACTTGGTTGGTTGTTGTGTACTTGGTTATTGTGTGAGTGGTTGTTGTGTACTTGGTTGTTGTGTACTTGGTGTTGTGTGTGTGGTTGTTGTGTACTTGGTTGTTGTGTGTGTGGTTATTGTGTACTTGGTTGTTGTGTACTTTGTTATTGTGTACTTGGTTGTTGTGTGCGTGGTGTTCTGTACGTTGTTGTTGTGTACGTAGTTATTGTGTACGTGATTGTTGTGTACGTGATTGTTGTGTACGTGATTGTTGTGTACGTGATTGTTGTGTACGTGGTTATTGTGTACGTGGTTGTTGTGTACGTAGTTATTGTGTACGTGGTTGTTGTGTACGTGGTTGTTGTGTACGTGGTTGTTGTGTACTTGGTTGTTTTGTACTTGGTTGTTGTGTACTTGGTTGTTGTGTACTTGGTTGTTGTGTACTTGGTTGTTGTGTACTTGGTTGTTTTGTACTTGGTTGTTGTGTACTTGGTTGTTGTGTACTTGGTTGTTGTGTACTTGGTTGTTCTGTACTTGGTTGTTTTGTACTTGGTTGTTGTGTACGTGGTTGTTGTGTACTTGGTTGTTGTGTACGTGGTTGTTGTGTACTTGGTTGTTTTGTACTTGGTTGTTGTGTACTTGGTTGTTATGTACTTGGTTGTTTTGTACTTGGTTGTTGTGTACGTGGTTGTTGTGTTACGTGGTTATTGTGTACGTGGTTGTTGTTTTACGTGATTGTTGTGTACGTGATTGTTGTGTACGTGGTTGTTGTGTACGTGGTTGTTGTTTTACGTGATTGTTGTGTACGTGATTGTTGTGTACGTGGTTGTTGTGTACGTGGTTGTTGTGTACGTGATTGTTGTGTACGTGGTTGTTGTGTACGTGATTGTTGTGTACTTGGTTGTTCTGTACGTGATTGTTGTGTACGTGATTGTTGTGTACGTGGTTGTTGTGTATTTGATTGTTTTCATTTATCTCCCTTCTCATATAAAACTTCCGAAGGGACCAAGAAAGACGGATTCTTGGAATATTAGAAATGGGAAAATATAGCAACAAGGGAAGTTACTGGAAGAACTAAGGACCGCTAACTCGTATATTTTCTGGTATAGTTCTCTCTCTCTGAATGGCAAATGAGTTAGAAAAGAAGGAGAAAAAATGATCGCTTATTACACTGATTTTAATCAGGATTATAATAAGCGTTCGTTCTATTAGAACTTTATATTTTAATGCATATTCTAGTTCTGCCAACCCTGAACTCATTTCTCAACATGCTGACAGTGTTTGTCCTTATAGCACCAGATTTAACACGACAGGCTAATGTGTCAATCCTAATGCAAGCTGTTAACACGTTCTTCTATTTGTCCTTTTTCCACAAACTGTTAACACGTTACCTCCCGGAAGTCGTATAGAGTGTCAGCATTCATGGCTTTACTGCTTCTCTGTTACAATATCTTCCGAATATATAACAGGTTACATCATTTTGTTTCTTATGTTTCTGCGGGTACATGTGCTTAATTATTGTTAAATATATTTATGTTTAAAGTTATCATATATATTTTTTATTAAAGGCTGCTTGCACAGAATGAAGGGATGGAGATGGCAGGGCAAAGTCACTAATTTAGGACTGTGGGGAAAGTACCAGTCATATACGAGTGAACAAAAGAGATAAGACGAAGATGATCGGAGCTGGAAAGGACACACACTGTGGAAATCAACTAAAAATATGACACGATAAGCCCTTTTGGAATCACCAGGGGAGGAGACAGGGAGGAAAACCAAAATATATTTGTAGAAGACAAGCGGAAGTAGAGATGAGAAGGATGGGAGAAGACAGGCGCAAGTAGAGATGAGAAGGATGGGAGATGACAGGCGCAAATAGAGACGAGAAGGATGGGAGAAGACATGGTACGATCTTAAGAGAATGGTAAGAAACAGGAGGGCTTCGAAAGTGTTAGTTGAAGACCTATGCTCCATGGGGAGCTGAAAGTGTTTATTGAAGACCTATGCTCTATGGGGAGCTGAAAGTGTTTGTTAAAGACTTATGCTCAACAGGGAGTTAAAAGTGTTTATTGAAGACCAATGCTCCACAGAGAGTTGAAAGTGTTTGTTGAAGCTCTATGTTCCACAGGGAGCTGAACGTGTTTATTGAAGACATATGCTTCACATGGAGATGAGGAGAGTGTATGTTGAAGACCTATTCTCCACAGGGAGCTGAAAGTGTTTGTTGAAGACCTATGCTCCACAGGGAGCTGAAAGTGTATGTTGAAGACCTATCCTTCAGATGGGTCTGAGAGTGTATGTTGACTACCTATGTTATACGGAGTGCTGAAAGTGTTTGTTTAAGACTTGTGCTCCAGAGGGAGTTGACTCCAAAGCACGACTATGTGTTCATGGGCACATGTTTTTGTTTGTTCCTGCTCCTTTATTATTGTTTGTTTTTAATGAATCAGAGATATGCAGTTGAGATTATTCTTGAGTAGTCAACCTAAATACATAAACTTCGATGACCACTGACATGTTTGAATACAGTGACAATGAATCTATAAATAGTTCATGACTATAAACGGTTAAAAAGCTATCGATTTTAAAAGTTGGGCACGAGTTATGAAACGGACTATAGATTAGTGCACTAGTTTACGTGTATTAATCATCATAGTCGCACTTTTGATTGCCTTTGTGAAGGCCTCTCGTTGTCTAGCTGTGTTTGTGTCTCAGTGAGTTTGTGTCTCAGTAAGTTGTGTCTCAGTGAGTTTGTGTCTCAGTGAGTTTGTGTCTCAGTGAGATTGTGTCTCAGTGAGCTTGTGTCTCAGTGAGTTTGTGTCTCAGTGAGATTGTGTCTCAGTGAGATTGTGTCTCAGTGAGATTGTGTCTCAGTAGGTTTGTGTCTCAGTGAGTTTGTGTCTCAGTGAGTTTGTGTCTCAGTAGGTTTGTGTCTCAGTAGGTTTGTGTCTCAGTGAGTTTGTGTCTCAGTGGGTTTGTGCCTCAGTAGATTTGTGTCTCAGTAAGTTTGTGTCTCAGTGAGTTTGTGTCTCAGTGAGTTTGTGTCTCAGTAGGTTTGTGTCTCAGTAAGTTTGTGTCTCAGTGAGTTTGTGTCTCAGTAAGTTTGTGTCTCAGTAAGTTTGTGTCTCAGTGTGTTTGTGTCTCAGTGAGTTTGTGTCTCTGTGAGTTTGTGTCTCAGTGAGTTTGTGTCTCAGTAAGTTTGTGTCTCAGTGAGTTTCTGTCTTAGTGAGTTATGTGGCTGTAGTATGTAAGGAATCCGGGGGCCTCGGTAGCCGAGTTGGGAAAACCACCCGACTGGACTACCGTCGTTCTGACAACCCGTGTTCGATTCCCGCTGGAATCAGTGTGAGTTGTACTCGTGGTTAGGAAAAAAAATACCCCCGCGGTCGACACAGCTGTTGGCAGAAATGGGTACCAGGGTAGTACTCTGGGAAAGCGAGGAATGCCGCCTCGCATCGTGAGTTTCGATACTGAAGCGACACTACCAAGAAGTCTCCGAACACTTCTGGATAGGCGTCCGAGCACATAAGTGTGAAAACTCGCGTGCTATGACGCCGATTCAAGGCTTGTACTTTACTTATACTTTATGTAAGGAATCCTTGATGTATGGCACCATTATCTATAAGCTCTATCCTTCTTCTGCTTTTCGTGGTGTATACCCTCCCTTATTTTTGAATAGCACTCAATCTTGATATAGCCAACATATGCCTCTATTGTTTTGCGTAACAAAATTCACTAGTCAGTTTTTTGTTTTTTTTTTAAATATATTTCCAGTTCTCGTACAATTATTTTTATTTGTTTTTAATCTACTTCTGATCCGTGGCATTTCATTTCGGGAAGAAACAAAACAAAATGTCAAAGTTTTGACTCTCAAAGAAAGAACAAACAAATAGTTTAGAATTGAGCTTGAAAGAAAGAACAACAAAAAAGTTAAACCTTGAGTTTAGAAAGAAAGAACAAACAGAAAGTCAGACCGTGAAGATGGAACAAAGAAAAAAAGTCAAGCCTGAAGACTTAAAGAAAGAAAACACACCCCAGAAAACCGCCAAAATCACGAACCAAGCGTGTAAGATATAAGATGTCTGTGCTCACGTTTTTTTTTTTTTTTTAACAAAAGGTATATTTTTGGGTCAAGTTGACAGAACTACGACAGTGTGGCGTACATAATAATGTGGCGCTAGTACGTGCTTGATTCACTCTAAGACTAAAGGAATAGCTAGACCTCTTCATTATCCGTCCTTAAACGGGCGTTAAGTGGGCGTAGGTGCGTTGTGTTGTTGTTGGCATTAAAAAAAGAACGGATTTTTACGCCTTTCCTCCAAAACAGAGTTGACACTCAGCTCGACATTTTTGAATACCAGATCTGGGTTTTACTAATTCCCTAAAAATTAGTAGGAGCCGCGATAGCTCAGTGGTTAGTGAACTGGACTACTACGGACAAGGGGTAGGGTTCGATCCCAAACTGACGGCTCCGGGTTCACCCAGCCTTAAATGGGTACCGGATTTTTTCTGGGAAAGTAAAAGCAGCACGGGCGTAATACCGACCACATTACCCCAAAAATCATGTGCTGAAGGTCTGTAAAATATAGGGTCACTAACACCATATTTCCCTATACGCCACTTGGCGTGACGGGGGTACTTTACTTTTTACTTTTAGATTGTCTTCCTTCTCGATCCCAAATCACTCAGCTAGACTCTCTTCTTCTACCTTTCAACTCCCTGAGGAGCATAGGTCTTCAACAAACACGTTCAGCTCCCTGTGCAGAATAGGTCTTCAACAAACACTTTCAGCTCCCCGTGGAGCATAGGTATTCAACAAATACTTTTAGCTCCCTGTGGAGCATAGGTCTTCAACAAACACTTTCCAACCCGTTTTGTTTCTTGCCATTAAGACTGTTCCATGTCTTCCCATCTTCATCCCTGCTTCCCCCTGTCTTCCCCATCTTCATCTCTGCTACCCCTCTATCTTCCCCATTTTCATCTCTGCTACCCCCTTGTCTTCCCCATCTTCATCTCTGCTCCCCCCGCCTTCTCCATCTTCATCACTGCTACCCCCCTTGTCTTGCCCATCTTCATCTCTGCTACCCCTGTCTTCCCCATCTTCATCACTGCTACCCCCCTGCCTTCCCCATCTTCATCTCTGCTAACCCCCTGTCTTCTCCATCATCTTCCTCTCTGCTTCCCCCCTGTCTTCCCTATCTTCATCTCTGCTCCCCCCTTTGTCTTCCCCGCCATCTTTATCTCTGCTTCACCCCACCCCCCATCTTCATCTCTGCTTCCCCCTCCCCATCTTAATCTCTGCTTTCCCCACCCTCTCCATCTTCATCTCTGCTTCCCCCTCCCCATCTTCATCTCTGCATCCCCCTCCCCATCTTCATCTCTGCTTCCCCCTCCCCATCTTCATCTTTGCTACCCCCGCCCCCCTCCATTTCTTCATCTCTGCTTCCCCCTCCCCATCTTCATCTCTGCTTCCCCCTCCCCATCATCATCTCTGTTTCCCCCTCCCCATCTTCGTCTCTGCTTCCCCCTCCTCATCTTCATCTCTGCTACCCCCGCCCCCTCCATATCTTCATCTCTGCTACCCCCACCCCCTCCATATCTTCATCTCTGCTACCCCCGCCCCCTCCATATCTTCATCTCTGCTACCCCACCCCCTCCCCATCTTCATCTCCTGCTACCCCCCGCCACCCTCCCCATCTTCATCTCTGCTACCCCGCCCCCCTCCATATCTTCATCTCTGCTACCCCCACCCCCTCCATATCTTCATCTCTGCTACCCCCACCCCCTCCATATCTTCATCTCTGCTTCCCCCTCCCCATCTTCATCTCTGCTACCCCACCCCCCTCCATCTTCATCTCTGCTTCCCATCTTCATCTCTGCTTCCCCCTCCCCATCTTCATCTTTGCTACCCCCGCCCCCCCCCCTCCATATCTTCATCTCTGCTTCCCCCTCCCCATCTTCATCTCTGCTTCCCCCTCCCCATCTTCATCTCTGCTTCCCCCTCCCCATCTTCATCTCTGCTTCCCCCTCCCCATCTTCGTCTCTGCTTCCCCCTCCTCATCTTCATCTCTGCTACCCGCCCCCTCCATATCTTCATCTCTGCTACCCCCGCCCCTCCATATCTTCATCTCTGCTACCCCACCCCTCCCCATCTTCATCTGCTACCCCCACCCACCCCCCACATCTTCATCTCTGCTTCCCCCCCCCTTCTTCATCTCTGCTCCCCCCATCTTCATCTATGCTACCCCCCACCCCCCTCCATCTTCATCTCTGCTTTCCCCCACCCCACCCCACCCCATCTTCATCTCTGTTCCCCCCCCCCTATTGTCTTCCCCATCATCTTTATCTGGCCCCCACCTGTCTTCTCAATCATCATCCCTGCTCCCCTCTCTTGTCTTCCCCAAGAAAAGTGTCATCTCCCTCGTTGTATCTTCCCCAGCAGACTAGATAGGTTAGTCTATTTCTAGAGACATATCGAAGAGGTGTAGTAGGCTCTGGATGGTTTTGGTTCACGGATCTCCCGCAAGCTATCAGCTGTGTCCAATTCTCCCCATTTTTCTACAGATCCACATTTCAAAGGCTTCGATTTTCTGCTCTATTTGCTTATTTAATGTCCATGGTCCTGCATCACACAAGAATCTTCAGTAAATATAGCATTTTTTTGCTATCCGTAGTTTAGTTCTGATGTTATTTGCTTTGACGTGAGTATATTTTTCATGTTAAAAATACTTTTTACCATTCCTGTACTGAACTACCTATTTAAAAAAAAAACAGTAATTTAAATAAAAATAATAAACGCTTATGGAATGTGTGTCATCCTTTCTCGTGGATCTTGCTTATCTGCTTTCTTGGTAAACATTTTCTTTTAATTTTATTAGTTCATGTTTGCTATCCATTTTTGTCTATTTTTGTTAATGGCTTACGATCTCCCAAGTATTTCATTGGTTTATTAGCCTCGATGCTATAGAAAAAGTATGTAAATGTTTATTCTTTCCACAATTTTTTTAAAACCCTTGCTTTGCAAAAGCGAACCTCAAATGTGGCACCCTTACCTTCGAGCCCGAGGCTCCTAAAACCAACACGCTGTTGATAAATTTAAATTTCATCTCATGATCAATGACATCCATCTGCCGCAGCGAGTGTTCAAACAGTGCAAACTCGGTCTTCAGCTCGGTAAAGTGTGGTCTGTCAACAATAAGGCTGTCTCTCGTGGGCTTAAATATAACGAGAGGCTGTCAGTATTTCTCTTCGTTCAATCAAGTACCAAACTATCTGTTTAGTCGTTGAGCTGTGAGTGCTTCGACTGCATGAACATCAAAGGTAAAGCTCAACTGAGATTCTTTCGTTGACAAGAGACAATCTGTCCTATGAAAAAGAAAAGCTACGACATTTTGAATATTTTTACGAATATTTTTGGCTGGAATCTGTCAACGCATCATCTCAACTCCATAACTCCTTAGTTCCATAAACCATCTCTTTAGCCACTTTTCACCTCTTGTGAAGCCCCTAGAGACTAGGAACTGAATATTGCGTGTTAATATGTTTATCCCTGACAATTGACAATCATGAAGATACCGACTTTCATTAATGGATGCTTACGCAGAATAAAAGGATGGAAATGACAGGACAAAATCACTAACACAGAATTATGGAAATGTACCAGTCAAATAGCAGTGGATAAAGAGATACAGCGAAGACGATGGCGCTGGATAGGACACACACTGCGGAAGCCAACCGAGAGTATTGCACACAGGCCCTTTTTTTGGAATCCCCAGGGGAAAGACAACGAGGAAGACCAAGGAATTCTTGGAGAAGACAGATAGAAGCAGAGTTGAAGATGATGGGAAAGACATGGATTGATCTTAAAAGAATGCAAAAAAAACAGAACGACTTGGAAGTGCTTGTTGAAGACCTATGGTCCACCGGGAGCTAAAAGATAGAAGAAGATGTTTTTCCCTGGCAGCCGTATGCACAGGGATCCCTCGCCGCACAGGCAGATAACTCCGTCTTCGGAGGAACTCACATTTTCCGTCCATATTGGCGTTTCAAGCCGGGCCTCGCTGCTGAGACCAGGGGTGGTTGCCGCAGAGAGAAATCAAAATTTAAAATCCCAACTGGTGCAGCCGAGATTCGAACTCACAATCTCTCTGTCTCGAGACCGCCGTCGTGCCTCGAGACCAACCAGTCCCCACTACAGCCAATTGATTCCATTTAATGCATCATCACAGCTCTTTTAAACCTCACCTTTACTATCACTTAGTTCTATAAACTTACCTTTACTGTCCCTTAGTTCTATAAACATACTTTACTCTCACTTGGTTCTATAAACATACCTTTACTCTCACTTGGTTCTATAACATACCTTTACAGTCACTTGGTTCTATAAACTTACCTTTACTGTCCCTTGGTTCTATAAACATACCTTTACTCTCACTTGGTTCTATAAACGTACCTTTACTGTCCCTTGGTCTATAAACATACCTTTACTCTCACTGGTTCTATAAACATACCTTTACTGTCACTTAGTTCTATAAACTTACCTTTACTGTCCCTTAGTTCTATAAACATACCTTTACTGTCACTTAGTTCTATAAACTTACCTTTACTGTCCCTTAGTTCTATAAACATACCTTTACTCTCACTTAGTTCTATAAACTTACCTTTACTGTCCCTTGGTTCTATAAACATACCTTTACTGTCAATTAGTTCTATAAACTCACATTTACTGTCACTTAGTTCAATAAACATACCTTTACTGTCCCTTGGTTCTATAAACTTACCTTTACTGTCAATTAGTTCTATAAACATACCTTTACTGTCACTTAGTTCTATAAACGTACCTTTACTGTCACTTAGTTCTATAAACTCACCTTTACTGTCACTTAGTTCTATAAACGTACCTTTACTATCACTTAGTTCTATAAACGTACCTTTACTGTCACTTAGTTCTATAAACTCACATTTACTGTCACTTAGTTCTATAAACGTACCTTTACTGTCACTTAGTTCTATAAACTCACCTTTACTGTCACTTAATTCTATAAACTTACCTTTACTGTCACTTAGTTCTATAAACTCACCTTTACTGTCACTTAGTTCTATAACTCACCTTTACTGTCACTTAGTTCTATAAACGTACCTTTACTGTCACTTAGTTCTATAAACTCACCTTTACTGTCACTTAGTTCTATAAACGTACCTTTACTGTCACTTAGTTCTATAAACTCACATTTACTGTCACTTAGTTCTATAAACGCACCTTTACTGTCACTTAGTTCTATAAACTCACCTTTACTGTCACTTAGTTCTATAAACTCACCTTTACTCTCACTTGGTTCTATAAACTCACCTTTACTGTCACTTAGTTCTATAAACTCACCTTTACTGTCACTTAGTTCTATAAACTCACCTTTACTGTCACTTAGTTCTATAAACTCACCTTTACTCTCACTTTGTTCTATAAACTCACCTTTACTGCCACTTAGTTCTATAAACTCACCTTTACTGTCACTTAGTTCTATAAACTCACCTTTACTGTCACTTAGTTCTATAAACTCACCTTTACTGTCACTTAGTTCTATAAACGTACCTTTACTGTCACTTAGTTCTATAAACTCACCTTTACTGTCACTTAGTTCTATAAACTCACCTTTACCGTCACTTAGTTCTATAACTCACCTTTACTGTCACTTAGTTCTATAAACTCACCTTTACTGTCACTTAGTTCTATAAACTCACCTTTACTCTCACTAGGTTCTATAAATCACCTATACTGTCACTTAGTTCTATAAACTCACATTTACTGTCACTTAGTTCTATAAACTCACCTTTACTGTCACTTAGTTCTATAAACTCACCTTTACTGTCACTTAGTTCTATAAACTCACCTTTACTCTCACTTGGTTCTATAAACTCACCTTTACTGTCACTTAGTTCTATAAACGTACCTTTACTGTCACTTAGTTCTATAAACTCACCTTTACTGTCACTTAGTTCTATAAACGTACCTTTACTGTCACTTAGTTCTATAAACTCACCTTTACTGTCACTTAGTTCTATAAACGTACCTTTACTGTCACTTGTTCTATAAACATACCTTTACTGTCACTTAGTTCTATAAACTTACCTTTACTGTCCCTTAGTTCTATAAACATACCTTTACTCTCACTTAGTTCTATAAACTTACCTTTACTGTCCCTTGGTTCTATAAACATACCTTACTGTCAATTAGTTCTATAAACTCACATTTACTGTCACTTAGTTCAATAAACATACCTTTACTGTCCCTTGGTTCTATAAACTTACCTTACTGTCAATTAGTTCTATAAACATACCTTTACTGTCACTTAGTTCTATAAACGTACCTTTACTGTCACTTAAATCTATAAACTCACCTTTACTGTCACTTAGTTCTATAAACGTACCTTTACTATCACTTAGTTCTATAAACGTACCTTTACTGTCACTTAGTTCTATAAACTCACATTTACTGTCACTTAGTTCTATAAACGTACCTTTACTGTCACTTAGTTCTATAAACTCACCTTTACTGTCACTTAATTCTATAAACTTACCTTTACTGTCACTTAGTTCTATAAACTCACCTTTACTGTCACTTAGTTCTATAAACTCACCTTTACTGTCACTTAGTTCTATAAACGTACCTTTACTGTCACTTAGTTCTATAAACTCACCTTTACTGTCACTTAGTTCTATAAACGTACCTTTACTGTCACTTAGTTCTATAAACTCACATTTACTGTCACTTGGTTCTATAAACGCACCTTTACTGTCACTTAGTTCTATAAACTCACCTTTACTGTCACTTAGTTCTATAAACTCACCTTTACTCTCACTTGTTCTATAAACTCACCTTTACTGTCACTTAGTTCTATAAACTCACCTTTACTGTCACTTAGTTCTATAAACTCACCTTTACTGTCACTTAGTTCTATAAACTCACCTTTACTCTCACTTTGTTCTATAAACTCACCTTTACTGCCACTTAGTTCTATAAACTCACCTTTACTGTCACTTAGTTCTATAAACTCACCTTTACTGTCACTTAGTTCTATAAACTCACCTTTACTGTCACTTAGTTCTATAAACGTACCTTTACTGTCACTTAGTTCTATAAACTCACCTTTACGTCACTTAGTTCTATAAACTCACCTTTACCGTCACTTAGTTCTATAAACTCACTTTACTGTCACTTAGTTCTATAACTCACCTTTACTCTCACTTGGTTCTATAAACTCACCTTTACTGTCACTTAGTTCTATAAACGTACCTTACTGTCACTTAGTTCTATAAACTCACCTTTACTCTCACTAGGTTCTATAAACTCACCTATACTGTCACTTAGTTCTATAAACTCACATTTACTGTCACTTAGTTCTATAAACTCACCTTTACTGTCACTTAGTTCTATAAACTCACCTTTACTGTCACTTAGTTCTATAAACTCACCTTTACTCTCACTTGGTTCTATAAACTCACCTTTACTGTCACTTAGTTCTATAAACGTACCTTTACTGTCACTTAGTTCTATAAACTCACCTTTACTGTCACTTAGTTCTATAAACTCACCTTTACTGTCACTTAGTTCTATAAACGTACCTTTACTGTCACTTAGTTCTATAAACTCACATTTACTGTCACTTAGTTCTATAAACTCACCTTTACTGTCACTTAGTTCTATAAACTCACCTTTACTGTCACTTAGTTCTATAAACTCACCTTTACTCTCACTTGGTTCTATAAACTCACCTTTACTGTCACTTAGTTCTATAAACGTACCTTTACTGTCACTTAGTTCTATAAACTCACCTTACTGTCACTTAGTTCTATAACGTACCTTTACTGTCACTTAGTTCTATAAACTCACCTTTACTGTCACTTAGTTCTATAACGTACCTTTACTGTCACTTGGTTCTATAAACATACCTTTACTGTCACTTAGTTCTATAAACTTACCTTTACTGTCCCTTAGTTCTATAAACATACCTTTACTCTCACTTAGTTCTATAAACTTACCTTTACTGTCCCTTGGTTCTATAAACATACTTTACTGTCAATTAGTTCTATAAACTCACATTTACTGTCACTTAGTTCAATAAACATACCTTTACTGTCCCTTGGTTCTATAAACTTACCTTACTGTCAATTAGTTCTATAAACTCACCTTTACTGTCACTTAGTTCTATAAACGTACCTTTACTATCACTTAGTTCTATAAACGTACCTTTACTGTCACTTAGTTCTATAAACTCACATTTACTGTCACTTAGTTCTATAAACGTACCTTTACTGTCACTTAGTTCTATAAACTAACCTTTACTGTCACTTAATTCTATAAACTTACCTTTACTGTCACTTAGTTCTATAAAACTCACCTTTACTGTCACTTAGTTCTATAAACTCACCTTTACTGTCACTTAGTTCTATAAACGTACCTTTACTGTCACTTAGTTCTATAAACTCACCTTTACTGTCACTTAGTTCTATAAACGTACCTTTACTGTCACTTAGTTCTATAAACTCACATTTACTGTCACTTAGTTCTATAAACGCCTTTACTGTCACTTAGTTCTATAAACTCACCTTTACTGTCACTTAGTTCTATAAACTCACCTTTACTCTCACTTGGTTCTATAAACTCACCTTTACTGTCACTTAGTTCTATAAACTCACCTTTACTGTCACTTAGTTCTATAAACTCACCTTACTGTCACTTAGTTCTATAAACTCACCTTTACTCTCACTTTGTTCTATAAACTCACCTTTACTGCCACTTAGTTCTATAAACTCACCTTTACTGTCACTTAGTTCTATAAACTCACCTTTACTGTCATTAGTTCTATAAACTCACCTTTACTGTCACTTAGTTCTATAAACGTACCTTTACTGTCACTTAGTTCTATAAACTCACCTTTACTGTCACTTAGTTCTATAAACTCACCTTTACCGTCACTTAGTTCTATAAACTCACTTTACTGTCACTTAGCTCTATAAACTCACCTTTACTCTCACTTGGTTCTATAAACTCACCTTTACTGTCACTTAGTTCTATAAACGTACCTTTACTGTCACTTAGTTCTATAAACTCACCTTTACTCTCACTAGGTTCTATAAACTCACCTATACTGTCACTTAGTTCTATAAACTCACATTTACTGTCACTTAGTTCTATAAACTCACCTTTACTGTCACTTAGTTCTATAAACTCACCTTTACTGTCACTTAGTTCTATAAACTCACCTTTACTCTCACTTGGTTCTATAAACTCACCTTACTGTCACTTAGTTCTATAAAACGTACCTTTACTGTCACTTAGTTCTATAAACTCACCTTTACTGTCACTTAGTTCTATAAACGTACCTTTACTGTCACTTAGTTCTATAAACTCACATTTACTGTCACTTAGTTCTATAAACTCACCTTTACTGTCACTTAGTTCTATAAACTCACCTTTACTGTCACTTAGTTCTATAAACTCACCTTTACTCTCACTTGGTTCTATAAACTCACCTTTACTGTCACTTAGTTCTATAAACGTACCTTTACTGTCACTTAGTTCTATAAACTCACCTTTACTGTCACTTAGTTCTATAAACGTACCTTACTGTCACTTAGTTCTATAAACTCACCTTTACTGTCACTTAGTTCTATAAACGTACCTTTACTGTCACTTGGTTCTATAAACATACCTTTACTGTCACTTAGTTCTATAAACTTACCTTTACTGTCCTTAGTTCTATAAACATACCTTTACTCTCACTTAGTTCTATAAACTTACCTTTACTTTCCCTTGGTTCTATAAACATACCTTTACTGTCAATTAGTTCTATAAACTCACATTTACTGTCACTTAGTTCAATAAACATACCTTACTGTCCCTTGGTTCTATAAACTTACCTTTACTGTCAATTAGTTCTATAAACATACCTTTACTGTCACTTAGTTCTATAAACGTACCTTTACTGTCACTTAGTTCTATAAACTCACCTTTACTGTCACTTAGTTCTATAAACGTACCTTTACTATCACTTAGTTCTATAAACGTACCTTTACTGTCACTTAGTTCTATAAACTCACATTTACTGTCACTTAGTTCTATAAACGTACCTTTACTGTCACTTAGTTCTATAAACTCACCTTTACTGTCACTTAATTCTATAAACTTACCTTTACTGTCACTTAGTTCTATAAACTCACCTTTACTGTCACTTAGTTCTATAAACTCACCTTTACTGTCACTTAGTTCTATAAACGTACCTTTACTGTCACTTAGTTCTATAAACTCACCTTTACTGTCACTTAGTTCTATAAACGTACCTTTACTGTCACTTAGTTCTATAAACTCACATTTACTGTCACTTAGTTCTATAAACGCACCTTTACTGTCACTTAGTTCTATAAACTCACCTTTACTGTCACTTAGTTCTATAAACTCACCTTTACTCTCACTTGGTTCTATAAACTCACCTTTACTGTCACTTAGTTCTATAAACTCACCTTTACTGTCACTTAGTTCTATAAACTCACCTTTACTGTCACTTAGTTCTATAAACTCACCTTTACTCTCACTTTGTTCTATAAACTCACCTTTACTGCCACTTAGTTCTATAAACTCACCTTTACTGTCACTTAGTTCTATAAACTCACCTTTACTGTCACTTAGTTCTATAAACTCACCTTTACTGTCACTTAGTTCTATAAACGTACCTTTACTGTCACTTAGTTCTATAAACTCACCTTTACTGTCACTTAGTTCTATAAACGTACCTTTACTGTCACTTAGTTCTATAAACTCACCTTTACTGTCACTTAGTTCTATAAACGTACCTTTACTGTCACTTAGTTCTATAAACTCACCTTTACTGTCACTTAGTTCTATAAACGTACCTTTACTGTCACTTAGTTCTATAAACACACATTACTGTCACTTAGTTCTATAAACTCACCTTTACTTGCACTTAGTTCTATAAACTCTCCTTTACTGTCACTTAGTTCTATAAACTCACCTTTACTGTCACTTAGTTCTATAAACGTACCTTTACTGTCACTTAGTTCTAAAACGTACCTTTACTGTCACTTAGTTCTATAAACGTCCTTTACTGTCACTTAGTTCTATAAACGTACCTTTACTGTCACTTGGTTCTATAAACTCACCTTTACTGTCACTTAGTTCTATGAACTCACCTATACTGTCACTTAGTTCTATAAACTCACCTTTACTGTCACTTAGTTCTATAAACTCACCTTTACTGTCACTTAGTTCTATAAACTCACCTATACTGTCACTTAGTTCTATAAACACACCTTACTGTTACTTAGTTCTATAAACTCACCTTTACTGTCACTTAGTTCTATAAACGTACCTTTACTGTCACTTAGTTCTATAAACGTACCTTTACTGTCACTTGGTTCTATAAACTCACCTTTACTGTCACTTAGTTCTATAAACTCACCTATACTGTCACTTAGTTCTATAAACTCACCTTTACTCTCACTTAGTTCTATAAACTCACCGTACTGTCACTTAGTTCTATAAACGTACCTTTACTGTCACTTAGTTCTATAAACTCACATTTACTGTCACTTAGTTCTATAAACTCACCTTTACTCTCACTTAGTCTATAAATCACATTTACTGTCACTTAGTTCTATAAACTCACCTTTACTGTCACTTAGTTCTATAAACGTACCTTTACTGTCACTTAGTTCTATAAACGTACCTTTACTGTCCCTTAGTTCTATAAACGTACCTTTACTGTCACTTAGTTCAATTGATTCCATTTAATGCATCATCACAGCTCTTTTAAACCTCACCTTTACTATCACTTAGTTCTATAAACTTTACCTTTACTGTCCCTTAGTTCTATAAACATACCTTACTCTCACTTGGTTCTATAAACATACCTTTACTCTCACGTGGTTCTATAAACTCACATTTACTGTCACTTGGTTCTATAAACATACCTTCACTGTCCCTTGGTTCTATAAACTCACCTTTACTGTCCCTTGATTCCATAAATCCCTCTTTACTCGTGCCTTGGCTCCATAAACTCGTCTTTACTCGTCCCTTGGCTCCATAAACTCACCTTTACCTGTCCCTTGTTCCATAAACTCACCTTTACCCTTTCCGTTGGTTCCATAAACTCATCTTTACCCGCCCTTTGTTCCATGTACTCACCTTTACCTCCCTTGGTGCCATAGACTCATCATTACCCGTCCCTTGGTTCCATAGACTCATCTTTACCTTCCCTTGCTTCCATAGACTCACCATTACCTGTCCCTTGGTTCCATAGACTCATCTTTACCTTCTCTTGCTTCCACAGACTCATCTTACACTCCCTTGGTTCCATAAACTTACCTTTACACTCCCTTGGTTCCGTAGACTCATCTTTACCTTCCCTGCTTCCACAGACTCATCTTCCACCCGTCCCTTGTTTCCATAAACTCACCTTTACCCGTCCCTTGTTTCCATAAACTCACGCTTACCCCTCCTTTGGTTCCATAAACTCATCTTTACACTCCCTTGGTATCCATAAACTTACCTTTACACTCCCTTGGTTTCATAACTCACCTTTACCCATCCCTTGGTTCCATAAACTCACCTTTACCCATCCCTTAGTTCCATAAATTCACCTTTACACCTCCTTTGGGTTCCATAAACTCATCTTTACACTCCCTTGGTTTCATAAACTCACTTTACCATCCCTTGGTTCCATAAACTCACCTTACCCATCCTTGGTTCCATAAATTCACCTTTACCCATCCCTTGGTTCCATAAACTCACCTTAACCCATCCCTTGTTTCCATAAACTCACCTTTACCCATCCCTTGGTTCCATAAATTCACCTTTACCCATCCCTTGGTTCTATAAACTCACCTTTACCCATCCCTTGGTTCCATAAATCACCTTTACCCGTCCCTTGGTTCCATAAACTCACCTTTACCCTCCCTTTGCATAAACTCATCTTTACCCTTTCCGTTGGTTCCATAAACTCACCTTTACCCTCCCTTGGTTCCATAAACTCATCTTTACCCTTTCCGTTGGTTCCATAAACTCACCTTTACCCTCCCTTGTTTCCCTAAACTCATCTTTACCCTTTCCGTTGGTTCCATAAACTCACCTTTACCCTCCCTTGGTTCCATAGACTCACCTTTACCCTCCCTTGGTTCCATAAACTCACCTTTACCCTCCCTTGGTTCCATAGACTCACCTTTACCCATCCCTTGGTTCCATAAATTCACCTTTACCCGTCCCTTGGTTCCATAGACCTATCTTCACCTGTGTGTGCTAGAACAAAACATTATGTTTCACCTATCTTCACCTGTGTGTGCTAGAACAAAACATTATGTTTCATCTATCTTCACCTGTGTGTGCTAGAACAAAACATTATGTTTCACCTATCTTCACCTGTGTGTGCTAGAACAAAACATTATGTTTCACCTATCTTCACCTGTGTGTGCTAGAACAAAACATTATGTTTCACCTATCTTCACCTGTGTGTGCTAGAACAAAACATTATGTTTCACCTATCTTCACCTGTGTGTGCTAGAACAAAACATTATGTTTCACCTATCTTCACCTTTGTGTGCTAGAACAAAACATTATGTTTCACCTATCTTCACCTGTGTGTGCTAGAACAAAACATTATGTTTCACCTATCTTCACCTGTGTGTGCTAGAACAAAACATTATGTTTCACTATCTTCACCTGTGTGTGCTAGAACAAAGCATTATGTTTCACCTATCTTCACCTGTGTGTGCTAGAACAAAACATTATGTTTCACCTATCTTCACTTGTGTGTGCTAGAACAAACATTATGTTTCACCTATCTTCACCTGTGTGTGCTAGAACAAAACATTATGTTTCACCTATCTTCACCTGTGTGTGCTAGAACAAAACATTATGTTTCACCTATCTTCACCTGTGTGTGCTAGAACAAACATTATGTTTCACCTATCCTCACCTGTCTGTGCTAGAACAAAACATTATGTTTCACCTACCTTCACCTGTCTGTGCTAGAACAAAACATTATGTTTCACCTATCTTCACCTGTGTGTGCTAGAACAAAACATTATGTTTCACCTATCTTCACCTGTCTGTGCTAGAACAAAACATTATGTTTCACCTATCCTCACCTGTCTGTGCTAGAACAAAACATTATGTTTCACCTATCCTCACCTGTCTGTGCTAGAACAAAACATTATGTTTCACCTATCTTCACCTGTGTGTGCTAGAACAAAACATTATGTTTCACCTATCTCACCTGTGTGTGCTAGAACAAAACATTATGTTTCACCTATCTTCACCTGTGTGTGCTAGAACAGAACATTATATTTCACCTATCTTCACCTGTCTGTGCTAGAACAAAACATTATGTTTCACCTATCTTCATTTCAATCAAACATTTTTCTTTAGTTTTTGTCCATTATTTATAAGCCGCCCCGCCCATCATCTAAGTAACCCAACCTTAATTTAAAGACTTTTTTCATGAAAACCTCCCCACCTCTTTTGTAACCTGCTATAATCTTTGACATGTTTCCAAATAGCCCTTTTCTTGTAACTCCTTCTCATCTATTACTTTGTTTCCAAATAGCCCTTTTCTTGTAACTCATTCTCATCTATGACTTTGTTTCCAAATAGCCCTTTTCTTGTAACTCCTTCTCATCTATGACTTTGTTTCCAAATAGCCCTTTTTGTAACCCATTCTCATCTATGACTTTGTTTCAAATAGCCCTTTTCTTGTAACTCATTCTCATCTTTGACTTTATTTCCAAATAGCCCTTTTCTTGTAACTCATTCTCATCTTTGACTTTATTTCCAAATAGCCCTTTTCTTGTAACTCATTCTCATCTTTGATTTTGTTTATCTAAAGCCTCCTGTCATAACCTCCCATAATCTTTGTCTTTGTTCAAGAAAAGCCCCCTTCTCGTAACCCCCTTTTATCTTTAACTTTTGTTCATAAAAGCCCAACTTTTGTACCTGCCTATTTATCATCTTTGATTTGGTTCATCAAAAGCCCTCTTTTTGTAACTCCCTGGCATTTTTGTTACTTTGTTCATCTAAAGCCTCCTCTTATAAATCCAATCATCTTCGACTTAATTTAAAAAAAAGCCTTTCGTTTAACCCTCAGTCGTCTTTGACTTTGTTCAACAAAAGCCCCTCTTGTAACCCCCTATCGTCTTTGTCTTTGTTCAACAAAAGCCCCCTTCTTGTAACCCCCTATCGTCTTTGTCATTGTTCAACAAAAGCCCCTTCTTGTAACCCCCTATCGTCTTTGTCATTGTTCAACAAAAGCCCCCTTCTTGTAACCCCCTATCGTCTTTGTCTTTGTTCAACAAAAGCCCCTCTTGTAACCCCCTATCGTCTTTGTCTTTTTCAACAAAAGCCCCCTTCTTGTAACCCCCTATCGTCTTTGTCTTTGTTCAACAAAAGCCCCTTCTTGTAACCCCCTATCGTCTTTGACTTTGTTCAACAAAAGCCCCCTTCTTGTAACCCCTATCGTCTTTGACTTTGTTCAACAAAAGCCCCCTTCTTGTAACCCCTATCGTCTTTGACTTTGTTCAACAAAAGCCCCCTTCTTGTAACCCCCTATCGTCTTTGTCTTTGTTCAACAAAAGCCCCCTTCTTGTAACCCCCTATCGTCTTTGTCATTGTTCAACAAAAGCCCCCTTCTTGTAACCCCCTATCGTCTTTGTCTTTGTTCAACAAAAGCCCCTTCTTGTAACCCCTATCGTCTTTGACTTTGTTCAACAAAAGCCCCCTTCTTGTAACCCCCTATCGTCTTTGACTTTCTTCAACAAAAGCCCCCTTCTTGTAACCCCCTATCGTCTTTGTCATTGTTCAACAAAAGCCCCCTTCTTGTAACCCCCTATCGTCTTTGTCATTGTTCACCAAAAGCCCCCTTCTTGTAACCCCCTATCGTCTTTGTCTTTGTTCAACAAAAGCCCCCTTCTTGTAACCCCCTATCGTCTTTGTCTTTGTTCAACAAAAGCCCCCTTCTTGTAACCCCCTATCGTCTTTGTCTTTGTTCAATAAAAGCCCCCTTCTTGTAACCCTATCGTCTTTGACTTTGTTCAACAAAAGCCCCCTCTTGTAACCCCCTATCGTCTTTGACTTTGTTCAACAAAAGCCCCCTTCTTGTAACCCCCTATCGTCTTTGTCTTTGTTCAACAAAAGCCCTCTTCTTGTAACCCCCTATCGTCTTTGACTTTGTTCAACAAAAGCCCCCTTCTTGTAACCCCCTATCGTCTTTGTCTTTGTTCAACAAAAGCCCCTTCTTGTAACCCCCTATCGTCTTTGTCATTGTTCAACAAAAGCCCCCTTCTTGTAACCCCCTATCGTCTTTGTCATTGTTCAACAAAAGCCCCTCTTTGTTACCCCCTATCATCTTTGACTTTGTTCAACAACCTTCTTGTAACCCCTATCATATTTCACTTTATTCAACAAAAGCCCCGTTCTTGTAACCCTTATAATCTTTCACTTTATTCAACAAAAGCCCCCATCATCTTTCACTTTTTTCAACAAAAGCCCCCTTCTTGTTACCCCATCATATTTCACTTTATTCAACAAAAGCCCCCTCTTGTAACCCTATTATCTTTCACTTATTCAACAAAAGCCCCTTCTTGTAACCCCCTATCATCTTTCACTTTATTCAACAAAAGCCCCCTTGTTGTAACCCCTATCATCTTTCACTTTATTCAACAAAAGCCCCGTCTTGTAACCCCCTATCATCTTTCACTTTATTCAACAAAGCCCCCTTCTTGTAACCCCCTATCATTTTAGACTTTGTTCAACAAAAGCCCTCCCTTTGTACCTACCAAGAATCATCTTTGAGACATAATGTCCAGCTAAAAGTCATCTTGAAAGTGACGGTACAAGGTAGACAAGGCAGTGGCAGGCCAAGACTAAATAGGACTAGTCACATCAAAAGAGGAACAGGTGAACCAATGACAACATGCACCATCAAGACAAGAGTCATGAGACACCATGGTAACCAACCTTCGCTATGGAAACGGTATCCAATGAATGATACCTCTTTGACATCGTTTGATCCTCCAACTTTTGTCTTGATAAAACCCTGATCATAGCAGGAACTAACACTCTCAGTCTTCCAAGTAACCAACTCTAAGGAAATTACTACACCTGACAGGTAAATGTACAAATGAAGATCCCATAGTAAATTTACAGCATGATATCCCATAGGTAAATGTACAGCATGAGATCTCATAGGTAAATGTACAGCATGAGATCTCATAGGTAAATGTACAGCATGAGATCTCATAGGTAAATGTACAGCATCGGATCTCATAGGTAATGTACATCATGAGATCTCATAGGTAAATGTACAGCATCAGATCTCATAGGTACATGTACATCATGAGATCTCATAGGTAAAATGTACATCATGAGATCTCATAGGTAAATGTACATCATGAGATCTCATAGGTAAATGTACATTATGAGATCTCATAGGTAAATGTACAGCATGAGATCTCATAGGTAAATGTACAGCATGAGATCTCATAGGTAAATGTACATCATGCGATCTCATGGGTAAATGTACAGCATAAGATCCTATATGTAAATAAAACTCTCGAAAATCACCAATTCCTGTCGCGATCATTTATTTAAATTACCACACTTCCCTATCCAAACCACGTTTTGTAAAACCTCTATTTAATTGTTGACTTTTCTTATCCAAGCCACTCTAAAAAGTCCTCTCGTTGAACTATTGACCTTTCAATGGCGATCTGCACAAATGTATAAGCACCTTCATTATTCACGTAGTCTCTAAATAGCCACAATTTGCTAGAGAAATCCATTATTTAACCTTTCAAAGCCACTTATCATAATAACATCAGACGAAAGATGCACCACAGAAATAAAAATAGTAGAATAACTTAGGTTAAAATATCATTACATAAAGTGATAAACTTCCTGTGCAATAGGTCTATATAATCTCTAATAATAAAGTCTATATTATATTGTCAATAGAAGTGAGAAAGAGAGCCCATCGGTGTTATATAGAGCCAGTTTCTGACTTATGGAAATGAATCGTGGACATTAGACAAATAAATGAAAAGGCGATTAGAGGTCACAGAGATGGGATTTCTCAGAAGAATGTTGAAAGTTCCCTGGACAGCTGAAAAGACCAACGAGGAAATCATCAGAGAGGTCGACAGAAAAAGGGAGCTTCTAAAAAACACCAGAAAGACACATTCACCATTTCGGGCACATCATGAGAAGAGGAAAGTTGAAATACTTGATTACAACTGGCAAAATACACGGAAAGAGAGATTGTGGACGACAAAGAGAGAGAAGATAGAAGATAGCTTGGGGTTACAGCATAAAAAAACAGTCAACAACAGAATTGATACGATGTACTGTGGATAATGTGTATTTCCATAGGTCAGAATTGGTTCTATATAGCACCAATGAACTCTCTCATTTCTATTGACATAGATTTGTTGCTTAAGATATTTTCATTTTCTGAAATGCTATTTTGGCCTGAACTATTCTGCTTTTTATTTCTGTGGTACATCTTCCATCTGATGTTATTATTGTGCCCAAGTATTTGAAACGCTGAAGTTGTTTCAGATTTGTCCTGTTTATTTTATGCTGCATGATGGTGATGATTGTTTCTTTGATATGACCATTACTTTTGTTTACTTACTGTTCAGACTGAGACCTTTCTTGTTCCTTTCTTTTACTATTATTTCTCCAGCATATTGATTATTTCCACATGCTTTACTTTGTCAAATGCTTTTGTGTAGTCTATAAAACACATATATAGATGTTTCTTTACCTCGATAGATCTTTCTATCAATGTTCCTAAGATGTATATTGCATTATTGGTGCCCTTTCCTTCCATAAATCTACATTGTTCCTCGCTTATTTCTGGTTTTATTTTATATAACAACACTACACATACTACTTTTATATCCACATTTCACTTCATAGAACCTTCATTTACCCACATATCACTTCACATAATCATCATAGCCATATATCACTTCACATAATCATCTAGCCACATATCACTTCACATAATCATCATAGCCATATATCACTTCACATAATCATCATTGCCAAATATCACTTCACATAATCATCATAGCCACATATCACTTCACATAATCATCATAACCATATATCACTTCACATAATCATCATAACCATATATCACTTCACATAATCATCTAGCCACATATCACTTCACATAATCATCATAGCCATATATCACTTCACATAATCATCTAGCCACATATCACTTCACATAATCATCTAGCCATATATCACTTCACATAATCATCTAGCCATATATCACTTCACATAATCATCTAGCCATATATCACTTCACATAATCATCTAGCCATATATCCCTTCACATAATCATCTAGCCATATATCACTTCACATAATCATCTAACCATATATCACTTCACATAATCATCATAACCATATATCACTTCACATAATCATCTAGCCACATATCACTTCACATAATCATCATAGCCATATATCACTTCACATAATCATCTAGCCACATATCACTTCACATAATCATCTAGCCATATATCACTTCACATAATCATCTAGCCATATATCCCTTCACATAATCATCTAGCCATATATCACTTCACATAATCATCTAACCATATATCACTTCACATAATCATCATAACCATATATCACTTCACATAATCATCTAGCCATATATCACTTCACATAATCATCTAGCCACATATCACTTCACATAATCATCTAGCCATATATCACTTCACATAATCATCTAGCCATATATCACTTCACATAATCATCTAGCCATATATCCCTTCACATAATTATCTAGCCATATATCACTTCACATAATCATCATAACCATATATCACTTCACATAATCATCATAACCATATATCACTTCACATAATCATCATTACCATATATCCCTTCACATAATCATCATAACCATATATCACTTCACATAATCATCTCAGCCATATATCACTTCACATAATCATCATAACCATATATCACTTCACATAATCACCATAAAGCAATATGTTGCACATGTTTATTGTCCTTATCATAAAATACACCTGTGATATCATTGTCAAAGATCAAGTAGGAATTATTATTTCATTTCGCCATTTACCCGGACAGCGGTGTTCTTCTTTCTTTTTTTTAAACTCTACAACCATAATAGAATTGTATGTATTCATTTTTTAATTATGTCACATGTATTATGTCATCCGTCTCCTACAGGACTAAGCACTCGAAGTAGAAAAATAGTGACCATGGGGAATCATGTACTGGTTGTGTTGTATTGACAAGATGCGGGTACAGCAGGTCTTACCTCACAATCATTATTGTAAACTGCCAATAAAAACCACTTATCTAACCACTTTACGCGTAGAGAAAACCCACTTTACAGATGTCGTGTGTAAAACAACATTAAAACCACTTTGTAAACCACTCATGGCGCTTAGAACCACTTTGCTAATCAACATCCGGTTCTCAAACGACCTTGACATCTTTTGTGAATCTAACAGAATGTTCACCTTTGACCCCTTCGTCAACGTCACAATGACTCGAGGTTAGTTGTCCTAGAGTATACATTCTCTGACGTATTTTGTTTGTACATTCTCCTATCAACTCAACTCCTTTTTTCTCAGGTGCCCCTACTTATATTGCCACTCTCTACGCCCTCGACTTACATTCGTCAATCGTTTTCGCTTCTCGCTAGCATCCGCGAGTCGTACCCTTCGATGTTGACAATTAGCTCCCTTTGATATTTTGTCACACCTTTGATTGACCTTCCTATTGTATAGGTCACATTGTCTTTTCCTGCACCTTTCTGCTATGACTTTCCTTTCTATTTCTTCTTGCAAGTTTTTGTTATATGTTATGTCTACTCTTCTTCTTCTTTATCATCCTCCTTCTTTTTCCTCCTCCTCCTTACATCACCTTCTCCTTCTTACACTTCCTCCTTCTTAATCTTCTCCTCCCTCCTACTCCATCTTACACCTTCTCCTTCTTACACTTCCTCCTTCTTAATTTCTCCCTCCTTCCTGCTCCATCTTACACCTTCTCCTTCTTACACTTCCTCCTTCTTAATCTTCTCCCTCCCTCCTCCTCCTTCTCACTGTAATTCTAAATATTCTTTCTCCTTCTCCTCATTCTGAATCTCTTCCTCCTGCTGTCCCCTTATTATTAATCTTCTTCTCAAACTTTCTTATCCTATTTCTCCGCCTTCTTCTTCAATATTCTGACTCCTCTTTCTGTTCTTGTTTAATTTTCTTCAACAAGTTCCTCATTACATATTGTCTCTTATCTTTCACATGATACCCCAAGTCAGGCCCACACTTTAACACCCTTTTATAGTCAACGAGTTATGTAGTGAACGAGACCGAGGGCTACCTCATTGTGGTCTCCCCCAGTCACAGTCTGCGTCAACAGAAGCTAGGATCACCGTGCTCCCTGTACTGGTGGCTCTTACTGATATAGAAGACATGGCATCGAGTCTGTGTCAAAACAAGCTGGCTAACAGAAGGGCCAATTCAGAGGAAATTGTATGTTTACAGCACTCGTAAAAAATGACAAATAATTAACAACAGAAAAAAAAAAAAAACAAAGAACAATATATGGACCAAAGCAGGATTGAACCCGTACTCAGTGGTACAGCGCCTTGCCACGAAAAGCCAAACGCTAGGGAACACTGCCAACTTGACTAACTGAGGGGGTTTCGATCCTGCTTCGGACCATATATTGTTCTTTGTTTTTTTGTTTTTTTTCTGTTGTTGTTTATTTGTCATTTTTCCGAGTGCTGTAAACATACCTCTTCCTCTGAATTGACTCGCTGATTATCGCGTCGGAAGTTTCCCTCTATCATAATATTCATTTATTATTATTTGTCCACTGTCTAATAGAATCTAGGATCGCCGTGTTCCCTGTAGTAATGACTCTTACTGGTATAGAGGGAGGACCTAGTATTGCAGTACCACTAGACAGGACAAGTCACACAATGACTCTTACTGGTATAGAGGACCTAGTATTGTAGTACCACTAGACAGGACAAGTCACATAATTACTCTTACTGGTATAGAGGACCTAGTATTGTAGTACCACTAGACAGGACAAGTCACATAATTACTCTTACTGGTATAGAAGACCTAGTATTGTAGTACCACTAGACAGGACAAGTCACACAGTTTTCCTGCCGTAGCCTTGAACTTGGCGAGCTCCAACTTTTGCAGTAAAAGCCGGGAATGTCAATAAAACGCAACTCTCCACACTCGATGAGTTAAAAGGCACCCGCCCGTATGAATCCGTGTCATTACGTCAACAATAAAAATAGAATCAGCCTTCGAAAAGAGAAGAAAAAAAAAAGTTAAGACACGCCTGGGGACTTTACAATTAGTTATAGCCTTCTCAAACCGACAAGGTACATGATGATGATGAATAATCAATTCAGCTATGGGGCGATAAACTCTTTATGGACTATTTTGACCCCGGATGTATTTCAGGTACAAATGCCATTCTCTGGTTCAATATCGCCCCTGAGTCATACACAGCCCCTAATCTTTCACGGCGGAGATAACTTGCCTTACTACAGGGCTCATGCTCAAGAAAGTTCTAGGCTCATGTTTAAGAGTGCACAGGTCTCTGACTATAGTCCGTTCACAAATTTATGCGCGTTTTCAACATCAATTTTCTCAGAGACTATTTGGCACAAAGTCGTCATTTTTTTTTTTTTTGCATGCAGTCTTAGACGTCCAAAGGCAAAATGAATTTTTCAAATATGAGTATTTCTTCAATAAATTAAGTGCAAAAACAGTGTGCAAGAAACATTAGATTTGACAGTCCTACACGCCACACATTACAATGTCAAGGTGATTGTTCTGGCAAGGTCAACGCTGTCTTCGTCCTGTTATCCCAGTGTACTGTGAGACACGTGATTGTTGTTTTTTCACTTATAATTTGAAAGTTTGCCAATTATTGAACGGGTGATGGGATTGACTGTTAAACCTTTATTTGTCAGTCCTTAAGCCTTTTGTGTTTTTTTTACATAAACTATATCAGCAACATAATATATTAGACCATTTTATTGATATAAACAAAAGGATGTACGGGAAAATATAAGACTTTCACAGCAATCCACCAAATAGTTTTCGAGAAAATTGATCTTGAGTTTGGGCAACATTTTCTGAATGGATTAGATTCAACTCGTGAGATGACGAAACAATATACTTTCTCTCTTTCCTCCTTTTGTTTTCTTCTTCCTCTCCTTCTTCTTCTTCTTCTTCTTCTTACGGTTAACCCGTTAAATGGATGCTTTGTGTCGTTAGTTAAAGGCAAAGTCGCTCTATTTGCGTCTTTTAACCGACACATCGGTTTTCGGCATGAAGAGAAACTTGCGTAACTCTTTCAGTAGGAAGGGTTGTTTACGGAAGAGATTTCAGAGACACAATTTGTAATTGTTTTAAATATCAATCTACATATCTATATTTATCTAACATATACCATATTATATATGAATTTTTAGATAATTGAACAAGGTATTAGATTTCACCCATACCAAGATGATACAAGACATGTAAAAAGAACACGATTTGATGACGCTTTACACAAAGCAAATGAGAGTGACGCACTGTGCGGCTGAATGTACGAGACCGAAATAGGCGTGACGTACAGTGCGTCGAAACGGACGGAAATAGTTAACAATTTTTGCCCCGGGCTGCAGTCCCGTTTAGCCTCGTTAACTCTTTTTGACAAAGATTCTTTAACGTGCGCGAGTGCACATGGGACCTCATGTTTTTCACCGTTATCCGAGAGGACTAGACATAGGATCTCACTACCCAGAGCGGACTAGACATAGGATCTCACTACCCAGAGAGGGCTAGATATAGGATCTCACTACCCAGAGCGGACTAGACATAGGATCTCACTACACAGAGTATGACTAGACATCTGATCTCATTACCAGAGAGGGCTAAACATCTGATCGCATTACCCAGAGAGGTAACACCAGTTACACACCATCATAAGAAACAGATAATCAAATCAATCAGAAGGTCACAAGCCCTAAATCAGGATGCCTTTCATAATATGAATAGATATGAACAAGTTATCATTATACGCCTCAGAACAGGACGCAAACGACTCCATAGTCATATGTATATAAAATTCAAGATTGGCACCTCAACTACTTGTACATGTGGACAGGCACCCCAGACTGCTGAACACATACTTCAAGACTGCACTGAATATAGTAGACTGAGGAAAATCCATTGGCCCATAGATACAACACTACAGACAAAACTATATGGGCCACTGCAAGAATTACAAAAGACAGTAAAATTCATACAGGAAACGACATTGCGGATATAGACAATACTTCGGGTGAACGAAAGATAGACAGACAGACAGGACAGACAGACAGACAGACAGACAGACAGGACAGAAAGTCAGACAGACAGACAAAACAGACAGACAGACAGACAGACAGACAGGACAGATAGGACAGGCAGACAGACAGACAGGACAGGACAGGACAGGACAGACAGGACAGGTCAGACAGACATACAGGACAGGACAGATAGACAGACAGACAGACAGGACAGGACAGGACAGACAGAACAGACAGGATAGGACAGGACAGGACAGGACAGGTCAGGTCAGGTCAGACAGACATACAGGACAGGATAAGACAGACAGGACAGACAGACAGGACAGGACAGATAGGACAGGCAGACAGACAGACAGGTCAGGTCAGGTCAGACAGACATACAGGACAGGATAAGACAGACAGGACAGACAGACAGGACAGGACAGACAGGCAGACAGACAGACAGGACAGGACAGGACAGAACAGGACAGGTCAGACAGACATACAGGACAGGACAGATAGGACAGACAGACATGACAGGACAGGACAGGACAGGACAGGACAGACAGAACAGACAGAACATACAGGACAGGGCAGGACAGGACAGGACAGGACAGGACAGGACAGGTCAGGTCAGGTCAGACAGACATACAGGACAGGATAGGACAGACAGGACAGACAGACAGGACAGGACAGATAGGACAGACAGGACAGACAGACAGGAAGGACAGATAGGACAGACAGGACAGATAGATAGATAGATAGATAGATAGATAGATAGATAGTAGATAGATAGATAGATAGATAGATAGATAGATAGATAGATAGATAGATAGATAGATAGATAGATAGATAGATAGATAGATAGATAGATAGATAGATAGATAGATAGATAGATAGATAGATAGATAGATAGATAGATAGATAGATAGATAGATAGATAGATAGATAGATAGATAGATAGATAGATAGATAGATAGATAGATAGATAGATAGATAGATAGATAGATAGATAGATAGATAGATAGATAGATAGATAGATAGATAGATAGATAGATAGATAAGATAGATAGATAGATAGATAGATATAAGATAAGATAAGATAGATAAGATAGATAAGATAGATAGATAGGCAGGCAGTGATACCGGTTAAATGACCCAAAAATGTGCCTTGATAATGGAAAAATCTGGTCACTAACATCATATTCACCATACGCCTTGCAAGACGTCTAGGATATCCAACTTAATTATAACTTTAACATTCCAGATATAATTTAATTTGCATATTAGAACGTGCCAGTTAGTCCTGAAGGTCAGACCTGTGACATTCGCTATACATTTTTAGGTAAAAAACTTTCAGTACCTGTCGCAGACTCGTCAGGAATGTTTTGTTCTGTTTCCCGTTAGTTTAATGATAAAGACGGATCCTATTTTTCAAGTTGGTGGTTTATTTATATTCCCTGAAGTGTATGTGGTTAAAGTAATGCAGTCTTTTTGTGTGACTTTATCACATTCTGACTTGTCAGCACTTTGGTGGGTTCAGTATTTGTTTGTCCAAACTTAAACCTCGAGAAGGCGACGAGGGACACACCCTGTATATTGTGAGAGATGTCGAACAGAGAAGGACATGAGAGAGAGGGGACGGGCAGATGAAAGAGAAAAAGACCAGAAGAGAGAGAAAAGAGAAGGAAGAGATAGAGGGACGTGTTAGAGTGAGATAGAAGTGAGAGGGATTGATGAGAGATATCGTCATCATTGGGTGCTGTCTCCGCATCGAAGGTTGGCTACCATGGAGCGCCATTCCGCTCTGCCTCTTGCTTTGATAGTGCAGGTTGTCATAGGCTGACTTGTTCCTCTTTTGATATTACTAGTCCATTTTAGTCTTGTTCTGTCTCTGTCTTCTTTACTTTGTGTTTTCCCTTCCAAGATTACTTTAGTAGACCAGTAATGTCTTTTAACATTCCTTAAAATTCTCATTTGTTTCAATTGTGTTTTTGCGTAATGATGAGAGATAGGAGAAGTTGTTTGTTTGTTTGAGTTCTGACTATAGCCACGTCCCTTCGTACTGAATTCTGTGTGAATATCACTTTTTCCTATCTTCCACATCGTCAACCATGTGCTCAGGTGTCCCCTGCCATGCAGGCAGATATTCTCCCACTTCAAAGGTACTCTCATATCATATTTTTTATCGTCGAGAGTTGGGACGTTTTGGGTATATGTTTACCTAATGCCTGGCTAGAAACCATTCTTCACATACTCTTTTCTATTTCCAACTACTAAATGTTCTTAACGTGTGCAGAGTACTCACGGGACCTCCCGTTTTTCGTCGGTATCCGAGAGGGCTATACTTTGGATCAGACTAGCAGAGACCCCATGAGGGTAAAACCACGAAGAAACAATGATTTCGATTTTTTTTTAAATTTCACCTCAAAATGTCTTCAAAATGTCTTCAAAATGTCTTCAAAATGTCTTGAAAGGAGAAGTGAGGTAGAGGGATAAGAACGACGGGATAGAAGGAGAGGACGGTGGGATAAAGGAGAGTATAACACACTCTCAGATTGAGACATTGATAGTGAGAGAAAGTGTGAGAGAGAACGTGAGAGAAAGTATGAGAGAGAGAGAGTGTGAGAGAGAGTGTGAGAGAGTGTGAGAGAGAGTGTGAGAGAGAACGTGAGAGAAAGTGTGAGAGAGTGTGAGAGTGTGTGAGAGAGTGTGAGAGAGTGTGAGAAAGAGTGTGAGAGAGAGAGTGTGAGAGAGTGTGCGAGAGAGTGTGAGAGAGTGTGAGAGAGAGTGTGAGAGAAAGTGTGAGAGAGAACGTGAGAGAAAGTATGAGAGAGAGTGTGAGAAAGAGTGTGAAAGAGTGTGAGAGAGAGTGTGAGAAAGAGTGTGAAAGAGTGTGAGAGAGAGTGTGAGAGAAAGTGTGAGAGAGAGATTGAGAAAGAACGTGAGAGAGAGCGGCGAACACGGAGAGACTATTACAATAATTTGAGACAGCAATTTTAATTATGTCACAATCCTTACCAATCACCATCAAGGGCGTTCTTCTCGAGAATGCATGGGAAAAGACCAAGAGGAAGACCCAGAAGAAGATGGATAGATGTAGTGACAGAGACATCTAACAACAAAGGAAAATCACTAATTCAGATAATTCGAGCAGCTCAAGAACGACAAATGATATAAACCACGACACCTTTTAGGTATCAGTGAAAAGAGAAAAGAAGAAGAATTTTAATTATACATTTAACCCCAGCATTTGGATCATAAATTTCAAGACCTATTTCGCCTTGAAGCCATACATACATAAACCAACACAGGATGTCCGGACACAATTATGAAGCTTTGCTGTAATGTGTGTTTAATGCAGTCCGTTGTACCAGCACAACAAACTTTGATGCAATGTGTGTGTTTAGTGCACTGCGTTGTACCGGTACAACAAGCTCTGGCTAACAGTTGTTTCATTACATATTTTATATGCTTACATTAAGTTGTTGGTCACATAGCTTGATTGATGGGACTTGTCAAACAGAATTTGGCAGCTGGGGTTGCCTCTACACACTCGTGTGTTAATACAGGCGACTGTTAGCGCCTTTGAACATATACTGGGGTGTGTTGTGTAGCTAAGTTAATATTAGTTCGCTCAATGTGGGTTTGGGGGGGGGGGGGAAAACACAAATGTACTGCGCAGAACTAGGGACAGGAGAGCCAAATCACATTGATCTCGTATGGCTGAACCCCCAATGCAAGGGACATTGTGGCTCAGGACGTGGTGATCCCTTTGTTTAAAAATGTAATTGTAGGTCAGGAGCCTTGAAGCAGTTAGGCCCTGCCAGCAGACAATTAGTGGCGTACGACGTAGGGGCAGTGAAATCTGACTTGCTTGCAATTTCCTGGAGAAAATACAGTTATTTCTTCTTTCTTCTTCTCCTTCTTCATATATCTCCTCTCTTCTTCCTATTCCTCTCCTTCTTCTATTCCTCTCCTCTTGTTGCCTTTTCTTCTTTTTACTTCTTCTTCTTCTTCCTATTCCTCTTCTTCTTCCTATTCCTCTCCTCTTGTTGCCTTTTCTTCTTCTTCTTTTACTTCTTCTTCTTTTTACTTTTCTTTTACTTCTTCCTATTCCTCTCCTCTTGTTGCCTTTTCTTCTTCTTCTTTTACTTCTTCCTCTTTTACTTCTTCTTTTACAACTTCTTTTACTTCTCTCTTCCTCTTTTACTTCTTCCTCCTAATATTTTCTCTTTTTTTTTCACCCACTTCCTCCTCATCTACTTCTTCTTCTGTGTTCAGGCAACGGTTTATTTTCCTTTGTCGTCCACACTTCAAGAACATTAAGTATGCGTCTATGTGTTATGCTGCTGCTTATGTGTTTGCTGCGATGCCATCAGCACCTTTGGACCCGTCATATCCTACTTCGACATGTCATGTTTTGTCTCTGTCTGTGCTGTCGGGAAGTTCGTATGTGTGGCAACCTCTCCTCTTGAATTCTCTCACTTTACTTGCCCATTATTCTGTCTGCTTTGATTTGTCTTTCTGTGCTTTTCTATCATTTCCACGCGTGTTCCTCCCTATAACAACAGAGCTGAAAGCTGCTAACGACTCTTAGCTGATGGTTTGCGCCAGGATCGGTGAACCAGAAATATTCAGGCCCTGCTCCACCTCTTTACGGTGCCCCTAGTAACACACTAACTAGTACAGTCTAGCCAATTGAGTTCGGATCGAAAGGGAAGGCAACCTGGTGCTCAAAAATGCCGTGCTGAAATCGGTTATATTGGTTTAAAAAAATATAATACCGCAGTTTTATTGCAAAATGCAACAAAGGGCATGAACGGTCAAGTAACGTCTTTTAAATGGCGGATGACAGGGGTTAAATATTCCTGAAGTCTTCGAGTGAACACAAAGGAAAAAATAGACCAGGCCATTTTTAATGCACTTTGTGCTTTATCTATCTCTGTTCCAACTTGTCCCACTTCATAAAGTAAACTATAAACAATTATTGCGCGTGGCTCGGCCATCCAATCAATCTTCAGCTTTATCTTATCATCGTCTCCCCTTTACTACCCACCCCCTGTGTTGTTTTATCTTCTGTTTTCGGTCCCCCATAATCAATAAGTAAAGTACAAGATAACACTGGGATAGGTCTTTGATTATTTCTGATCGTTGACGTGGGCGTGTCTTGATAATTTCCATGGATGGGGGATATATTTTGTATGTGTTATCTGGCGGACTGGTTCGCCAGCTTCCAGTAGGAGGATGTGGGTTCAAATCCCGGCTGCACCAGTTGGGATTTTTATCTGTGATTTCTCTCTGCGGCAACCACCCCTTGGTCTCAGCAGGGTGGCCTGGCTTAAAACCCTTCCCCTGAAATAATTCGCTGATCTATCGCCTCGGAAGTTTCCCTCTTTGATAATATTCATTTATTATTATTTGTCTCATGACAAGACAGAACTTTTTCTCTATATTTCAATTTTAAAAAGGTGTGTGTGTGCTTGCCTGCGTGCGTGCGTGCGTGTGTGTGTATGGTCATATCTTCTTTTTTTTTTTTTTTAATGTTGTTTTTGATGTAAAATATGAAATAAAATGCGGGACCTCGAGTATAGCTGCAGAGAATATATAATGAACATATACTGATATGGAACAGCTAAACTAATAGAGAGACACGAACAACTACAACGTTCGGCACAAGCCTTCACCGGGTGTAAGAAACAAATTAAATAACACATAAATCCAAGCCAGAAAATACAAAACAGATATTTTTTAAAATGGCGGGGAACGACGGTGGTCAGGATTTGTCCAGAGTCCAGTAATTGGTTACAAGACAAATAGATAATAGGAGCGTCCCCTTTTCTTTCCCGTTCTATCCCTCCTGCGTTATCTTTATTACCTTTCTTGCCACCCATATCCTCTTTCTCTAATCATGTTCTTCGTGTTTTCTTCGTACCCCGGAGGACACCTCCATTTATTTGTTTCAGTTGTTCACTATTTAGGTCAGTTTTGGTCTAATTCAATCATATCTGCCCTATTGTTTATTTATCTTTCAACCAGATTCTAAGTAAATCCTGGCCACCGTCATTTCCCGCCATTTTTTTTTTGACTGGTGTTGTTTTTTCTGGCTTGGATTATACCTGATACCATATACCTGATGAAGGATTTTGCCGAAACGTTGTAGTTTGTCTTGTCTTTCCATTAATTTAGCTGCTCCGTACCATTTTATGTTTGTTGTATATGCTCATTGCTTAAGCTATTCTGAACCCATTCTAAAGTGACATTAAAATGAAGATTAAACTTTTTTTTTTTTTTTTTTTTAATCCAGCTGCAGATCGCCCTAGCTGTCATATTCATTAAGAACAATGCCCTTGAGTGGAGACAATCATGCCCCCTTTCATGTATTCCTTTAATTAACGTTATTTCTTTTCTGTTGATCTCTTTTCATGACAATCTGTTTCATTGTCTTGTATATTCTGTTCCTGTTCTCCTCTGTCTCTTTTTCCTTCTAGTATCCCCATTGCTACGATGTCTTCATGTTGCTCTCTTGTTATAACACAATAGAAGGTTGACTTATTTTTTCTAATCCGCTTTACACTTATGTGCACTGACCACTCTTGCTGTACAGCGATCAAATTGTCTGTGCAATGGTCACTCTTGTTGTATTCTGGCCACACTTACTGTGTACTGGCAACACTTCATGTGCACTGACCACACGTGTTGTGCACTTGTCACATTTCCTTTGCACTTGTTGTTCTTGCTGTGCACTGGTCACATTCGCACTTGCTGTATATTCGTCACATTTTCTATGCATTTGTCGCACTTGCTGTGCACAAATCAAATTTTCTGTGCTCCGGTTACACTTCCAGGGCTCTCACGGCACTGGTTGGACACTAGTGCACAACTTCACGTTAAGACGCCAGACAATTTGTTGTTCTAGTTGTACAGTGGTAGTTGGTCTTTGTCACTCAAATGACATGCCTGGACCATCTCAATTTCTGTTCCTTTATGTGTTTGATAAAGGAAAAGTTAATCTGCCATCCAGGAAAGAGAAGGGCTCTCTGTCTAAGGCCCTTTTGGAATCCCCAGGGGAAAAGACAAAGAGGAAGACCAATGAATTCTTGGAGAAGACAGATAGAAGCAGAGATGAAGATGATGGGGAAGACATGGAATGATCTTAAAAGAATGGCAAAAAACAGAACGACTTGGAAAGTGTTTGTTGAAGACCTATGCTCCACTGGGAGCTAAAAGGTAGAAGAAAGAAGAGATGTGTTTTATATGTATATATATATATATATATATATATATATATATATATATATATATATATATATATAGCTATATATATCTTCCTCTCACTCCATCTCTCTCTCTCTCTCTCTCTCTCTGTCCATCTCACGCTGTCTCTCTTCCTCTCCCTCTATCTTTCTCTCTTCCCATTCCAGTATTCTTGTGTCTCTTTTTCGCTGTCACTGTGACGATGTCACTGAGCTAACTTGGTTTTCGTAGCGCCCCTAAAATTTCTGTTATAAGCCTCCGTCGTTGGGTCATATTTGACGTCGACGTGCTGCCCCCCAGAAGAATTTTGTTCTGGTCTGGCCCTATTTTCCGCTGTGGCATTTCATTCCAATGCAGTGGAAGTGGATTAGAGATCTACATTAGTTTGTTCCATTGGAAAAGGATAATCTTGACGCGGCTTGGCAGTTGATGGGTGAGACCCGCTTGTCGCGAATTTGTAATTTTTGCATCCAATTTGTTCTGCATTTGATTCTATGCTGGTCTAGGAGTGGCTATGATTTTCTGGGAGTGGCAATGCTAGTCTGGGAGTGGCAGTGCTAGTCTGGGAGTGGCAATGCTAGTCTAGGAGTGACTGTGATGGTCTGGGGGTGACTGTGATGGTCTGGGAGTAGCTCTGATAATCTAGAAGTGGATATGATGGTCTGGGAGTGGCAATGCTAGTCTGTGAGTGGCAATACTAGTCTGTGAGTGGCAATGCTAGTCTGTGAGTGGCAATGCTAGTCTGTGAGTGGCAATGCTAGTCTGTGAGTGGCAATGCTAGTCTGGGAATGGCTATGATGGTCTGTAAGTGGATATGTTGATCTGGGAGTGGCTATGATGATCTGGGATTGGCTATACTAGTCTAGGAGTGGCTATGATAGTCTGGAATTGGATATGATGGTCTGGATGTGGCAATGATGATCTGGGAGTGGCTATGCTAGTCTGGAAGTGACTATGGTGGTTTGGGAGTGGCTATGATGGTCTGGGAGTGGTTATGCTGGTCTGGGAGTGGCTATGATAGTCTGGAAGTGGCTATGATGGTCTGGATGTGGCAATGATGGTCTGGGAGTGGCTATGATGGTCTGGGAGTGGCTATGATGGTCTGGATGTGGCAATGATGGTCTGGGAGTGGCTATGGTAGTCTGGAAGTGGATATGCTTGTCTGGAAGTAGCTATGCTGGTCTGGGAGTGGCTATGATGGTCTGGGAGTGGCTATGATGGTCAGGGAGTGGCTATGATGGTCAGGGAATGGCTATGATGATCTGGGAGTGGCTATGATGGTCTGGGAGTGGCTGTGATGGTCTGGAGTGGCTGTGATGGTCTGGGAGTGGCTATGCTAGTCTGGAAGTGGCTATGATGGTCTGGAAGTGGCTATGATGGTCTGGGAGTGGCTGTGATAGTCTGCGAGTGGCTATATCTGGGATTGGCTATGATGGTCTGGGAGTGACTATGGTAGTCTGGAAGTGGCTATGATGGTCTGGGATTAGATTAGAAGCAGGTTGGTGGAACCCTATTTGTCGTTTATTTTGTAGCTTTGCTTCCAATTTGTTCTGCATTTATTTCTATGGTCTGGACGTGGCTTTTATTGCCTGGACATAGCTTATAAGCTGATGGTGTAACCCTACTTGTCCCACATTTGCAGTATTTGTTTCCATCCGATTTGTTCTGCATTTGTTTCTGTGATGGTTTGAGCCACTCTCTTGTTCACAGGACGGGTGCCTTTGGGTTTCTGTTGCTTATTTGTTTGTATATTTGTTTGTATATTTGTTTGTATATTTGTTTGTATATTTGTTTGTATATTTGTTTTTAGGATCATCATCACTGCACACAGGATGAACACATAGGTGCTCTGATATCTCCATCGAGTCTCTCGAGAAAATTTGATGAGAATCCTGGCTCACGTGCACGAAATCAGGAACCCGGCCTGGGATCCACAGCGTGTGTAGGTTTCTGTCGACAATTTTGCCCTGGCAGCGGCACATATTATTATTGATTGCTCTTTTCTATTTTAACTGCCAACAGTTTTTTTTTTAACGTACGCAGGTATACACGGAACCTCATGCTTATTGCCGTTATCCGAGAGGGCAAGACATCGGATCTCACTACCCAAGAGATCAGGGGAGTGTCAGGTCCACGGATTAATTATTCCTATTTTTGACAAATCGTCACCCGGATCCTTCCTGTACTGAGTCCGACGTCACACCTGTTGACTATCCATTTTAGAAAGTACAAGACAGTGCTTGATAGAATGGGTAGCTCCGTCAATTTTTACCGATGTCTTTACTATTATGTATTTTCTTGTTATATTATTTATTTTTTATTCAGTTCAGATCTGTAACTACCTTGTACATACTATAACCAGTGATGGAAAATGTACAACTGAGATAAACAAAAGAATAGGAATGGCAAAAAGTAATTTTAATGTCATGAAGAACATACTAACATCAAAACAAATAACACCAGGGCTAAAACTAAGAATAGCAAAATGTTACATCTTCTCAATATTCCTATATAGTGCAGAAACATGGACATTAGACAAGAAAACAGAACAGTGAATTGAAGCCTTTGAAATGTGGATATATAGAAGAATAGGTAGAATTGGATGGAAGGAAAGAAAACAAACGATGGAGTCTTAAAACAACTAAAAATGAAAAGAGAACTACTAAACACAATTCAAACAAGAAAAATGCGATTTTTGGGCCATGTTAAAAGACACAACAACCTACTAAAAGTAATCTTGGAGGAGAAAATACAAGGTAAAAGAGGCAGACCAAGACTAACATGGACGAGTAACTTCAAAAGATGGACAAACGAGCCTATGACAACCTGCACCATCAAAGCAAGAGACAGCAGAATGGCGCTCCATGGTAGCCAACCTTCGTTCGGAGATGGCACTCGATGATGATGATGATTTATTTATTAATCAAATATTTCTTCTTTGTAATTGTTTTTCCCTTCACTGCGTAATAGATGGTGCGTGACGTTTGATAGCTGATAACGGAGGGATATCATGAATGTATCACGAATAATTTATTGCTTTTTTTTTGTCATTTGCTATCTAGGTCTGTGGGTAATGGCAACAGTTTGTATACGCATGTAGAAAGCATTGATTTTATAACATTTGTTATCAACTCCATATCGAGTGTTCCATTCTCTGTAAATATAATTTCCAAGTATTAGCTTCTGTTTAATTGAGAACTATTTGTTGTGAGAATTAGCTTCTGTTTTAATTGATAACCATTTGTTGTGAGAATTAGCTTCTGTTTTAATTGATAACCATTTGTTGTAAGAATTAGCTTCTGTTTTAATTGATAACTATTTGTTGTGAGAATTAGCTTCTGTTTTAATTGATAACTATTGGTTGTGAGAATTAGCTTCTGTTTTAATTGATAACCATTTGTTGTGAGAATTAGCTTCTGTTTTAATTGATAACTATTGGTTGTGAGAATTAGCTTCTGTTTTAATTGATAACTATCTGCTGTGAGAATTAGTTTCTGTTTTAATTTATAACTATCTGTTGTGAGAATTAGCTTCTGTTTTAATTGATAACTATCTGTTGTGAGAATTAGTTTCTGTTTTAATTAATAACTATCTGTTGTGAGAATTAGCTTCTGTTTTAATTGATAACTATTTGTTGTAAGAATTAGTTTCTGTTTTAATTGATAACTATCTGTTGTAAGAATTAGTTTCTGTTTTAATTGATAACTATTTGTTGTGAGAACTGATTCAAAAGTTTTGTTTGCGAACCCAACAAGGTTGTTTGTCAATGATAATTTAGTTGATTTGCTTATTTGTGGCATTCCCAGAAACATAAACAACCACACACACATTATCTTTCTATTTTACAATCAGAGTTACTATCAGAAGTGCGAATTGTAAAATGGAAAAGTTTTTGTGGTTAAACATTAAATATTACAACCCCCCAAGTCTCTCAAATTTGCACATATGTAATCTTTTTCGTTACGAGAATTAACCGTTGTAATATCATTCATTCATAAATATTGACTTTATTGAACAAATTAACCTGTGTGTGCATGTGGGTGCGTGCGTGCGTGACAAATTGAAACCACTTCCATAAAGTATCAATCTTAAAACCGAAGGGGATGTACTAGACTCAGAAAATCACCAACAAGCGCTTCCAGATTTCCAAGATTAGAACTATAATGTCACTTTTAGATGAAAACATACAACCTTGCCAAAAGTTTCTTTGAGTTCGCCAGCTCTCATGTCTGGCGAAGTCCCTAGAGACTAGGAACTGAATGTGCGTGTTAATCCGTTTTTCCCTCGCAGCCGTGTGTACAGGAGTCCCTCGCCGCAAAGGCAGATAACTCCGTCTTCGGAGGTACTCATATTTTTTTCCGTCAACGTGTAATTGACTTTCAAGCCGGGCCTCCCTGCTAAGACCAGGGGTGGTTGCCGCAGAGAGAAATCATAAATAAAAATCCCAACTGGTGCAACCGGGATTTGAACTCACAACCTCTCTGTCTCGAGACCAACTAGTCCACGTGCCGAAAGTGTGAATTAACTTGTATCATTTGTTTTTGCTTCAACAAAACACATTTAACAAAGGAATTAATTCAGGCTTTTCAGTAGAAAATACCACTAGACCAATCGGTTGTAATATAAATGATTAATTGACGAGTTTATTTATTTTAAAAGAAATATTAAGAAAATGTGGTAGATGGTCGTAGCACATGAAGAAGAAATATAAGAAAAGGCATAATCTGGCAACAGAAATTAAATCAAAGCTGGAAGAAAACAAAGGAAGCAAGATAAAAGTCAAAACACCTCGGCATCAAACTGATTTGTTCATTCAGCTGCCGGGCCTAGTATTACAATCAATGCAAAATTAGCCAATGAGTGAAGATTTTCGTTAACATAGAACAATTTACTTTTTATAATTCCAAAATGGCGACTGTTTATCTCAGTTTCCATAACAACTGATAATGTTTGAAGAGACATATAACATATCTGTAAAATTCACTCTGTTGTATTATCATATTCCAATTATTTTTTTTATGCTTAAATCATTTACTCACATGTTTTAAAAAAATATTTATTGTCTCTCCTCGTCTTAAAACAATAGCGGGACAGTTGCTATGGCGATCAGCCTGCGTCTGTTGAGTTTATCAAGACGAATGGGATTATAATTATTACAACTATTTGTGTTACCTAACTATAAAACATGGGCTAGAAATATTCTCTTCGTCTCCACGTTCATTTTCTACTTCAACTTAGTGATATTCAAATTGTTATGTTAAATCTCATTTCCTGAATACAGACCATGTGACCAGCTCATTGTGTGTAATGATGTTGTTCTTACCCCTCCATATACAAGTACTGACCATGTGAACAGCTCATCGTGTGTAATGATGTTGTTCTTACCCCTCCATATACAAGTACTGACCATGTGAACAGCTCATCGTGTGTAATGATGTTGTTCTTACCCCTCCATATACAAGTACTGACCATGTGAACAGCTCATCGTGTGTAATGATGTTGTTCTTACCCCTCCATATACAAGTACTGACCATGTGACCAGCTCATCGTGTGTAATGATGTTGTTCTTACCACTCCATCCTGACACAGGTCAAAGGGTCAAGTTCGCATGACCACAAGACTTCAACGCTGAATAAGAAGAATATAAATCTCTTGTGTGTGTGTATATATATATAAAAAGTAAAGTACCCCCGTCACGCCATGTGGCGTATAGGGAAATATGGTGTTAGTGACCCTATATTTTACAGACCTTCAGTACATGATTTTTGGGGTAATGTGGTCGGTATTACGCCCGTGCTGCTTTACTTCCCCAGAAAAAAATCCGGTACCCATTTAAAGCTGGGTGAACCCGGAAGCCGTCGGTTGAGATCAAACCCTACCCTTTGTCCTTTGTAGTCCAGTTTACTAACTACTGAGCTATCGCGGCTCCCAATGTATATATATATATATATATAGAGAGAGAGAGAGTTATTAGCGGGTCATCATCATTGCACTCCGAACTTGTCCATAGGTGATCATATATATATATTTTAAAATTAATTTCCTTGACTTTATTTTTTCTTTAAACCTTAACTTTTTCCTTGCATTCGAAGATTTCAATATATTTTCTTCTTCTTCTTCTTTCCTTCTTCATTTGCTTCCAGAGTTGAGTGAAGATATAATTTGCGGTCTTTTGCTCTTCTGTTCGCCGCTGCTGCTGTTATATTTCCTAGTGCTTCTAATATTCCATCGATCCATCTTTTTTGTAGTCAACCCTTGGGTCTGGTATTCTCGCAAAGTTTATTGGGGGCTCTTTGTGTTGTGTTTTGATTTTTTTCTGCCGTGTCACGTGGCCAAACCATTTTTTTAGATTTTAAGATATCCTTTACAAAATGTCCCTACAACCGCGGTAGTGTTTTCCAAATTATTCGTATTTCGTTTCGTTAGCTCCTGTCATAACTTTTTCTGTTATTACTCTTATTGATTATTATTAATCTCGTCATTCACACCAAAGAAGTGCATGGCATTTACAGTACGCTCGGCAGGCAGAATAGTCAAGGAAAACAGTGGTGCATACGTCATGACCACGAGTAGCATGACAATGGAGGCGATGGCAGTGACCAAGGCATTCAAATGGTTAGAGTCACAAGACTACACCCACGCATGTATACTGAGTGATTCGATGAGCATGATAAAAAAGTGGAGGCGGGCTCTGTACGCATGCAATGGGTAGAATCGTTGCAGAAATCCAAAATACGTAAGGTCACCTTTGTCTATGTCCCTGGACATGCGGGAGTACGGGGAAATGAAAGAGCGGACAGGTTGGCTAGCTGCGCTGTCGTTGAGGACGGGCAACCAATGGATCGGGCGGACATCATCAATGCCCTCCGAGATGTGGTAAGAGCACATGACTTCGACAAACACAGATCCACGTCACTTCTTCGGATGAAAGAGATGGGAGTTAAGATGGGCACAGCCAGAAATGAGAAACTTAGTGGGCGTGTAAGAAGACTTATCAACCAACATAGAACTGGAGTCGACAGTCGCTGGACACTGAGGGAATTGCTGGGAGGGGATCTGAGCACCTAAGGACATGTTCGGAGTGCAATGATGATGACCCGCAAATAACCCAATCTCGTCATTTTGTATATTAATTGTCCATGATCCTCACATGCTCTGTTCATAGCATCAGTTTCACTCCAGTCAAGAATTCCCCATATCCGCTCTACTCATGTCACAGCTCCCGCCAAAGCGAGTTGGCAAATTCTGTTGACTAGGTCGACTACCGTCCAGCCTTAATCGCTGGCATAGACGACGATTTCAAACGACTTCCATCAAGCAGAGAGTGCACAGTCATTTCCTCTATCCAGTCTACTCGTAAACACACATTATAATCTTATCTTATTTTGATAATAATTGTAAAGAACCCGTCCTATATATTTCTTTATTGTATATGATCGGTCTTGTTCTGTAGATATCTGACAGCAACCGATCTGGAAGCTGTCAGCGACTCATAGCTGGCTGTTTGCACCAGGATCAGTAAACCAAAACTGTCCAAAACATACTCCACCTCTTCACGGTGCCTCTGGGGACAGACTAACCAGTCTAAACTGGTCAAGTGAGAAGGGATAAAATAGGAAAGGCATTTGGTACTAAAAAATGTAGTGCTGAAGTCGGATGTGTTGGGCCGAATGGAGCAAATATCACAGTTCTACTGCAAACCTCAGCACAACGCATCTGCGCCAAATTAGCGTCATTCTAAGGATGGGGGAGGAAGAGGGAAATCAATTCCCGTAGTAGTCATCGGGTGAAAGAAAGAAAGAAAGAAAGAACGAAAGAAAGAAAGAAAGAAAGAAAGAAGGGGAGAAAAAAAGAAAGAACGAAAGAAAGAAAGAACTAAAGAAATAAAGAACTAAAGAAAGAAAGAAATAAATAAAAAGAAAGAAAGAAAGAAAGAAAGAAAGAAAGAAAGAAAGAAAGAAAGAAAGAAAAAGAAAGAAAGAAAGAAAGAAAGAAAGAAAGAAAGAAAGAAAGAAAGAAAGAAAGAAAGAAACTAAAGAAAGAAAGAAAGAAAGAAAGAAAGAACTAAAGAAATAAATAAAGAAAGAAAGAAAGAAAGAAAGAAAGAAAGAAAGAAAGAAAGAACTAAGAAAGAAAGAAAGAAAGAAAGAAAGAAAGAACTAAAGAAAGAAAGAAAGAAAGAAAGAAAGAAGAAAGAAAGAAAGAAAGAAAGAAAGAAAGAAAGAATATGATAACAATCCCGTGGAATGTAATAAAGGTAGAAAATAAATGAATAGAACATTTCAACTGTCAGTGACTGCATCTTCTTGATTTCTTGCCATTGCCAGACTATTGCTGCGTGGTGCTACATTCTAGTTCTGGATTAGCTCCAGCTTTGTATCTGTAACTCGTGACGACACAGTCAGCTCTACAGAGACACATTAAGCATAGTTTAGCAAATAGATCAAAAACCGAGATTTGATGTCGAGAAAGAAACTCGGAAGTAATAAATACAAAACGCATAAACACATAAGTGTAGCCACGTGAAATATCGTATGGGCTATAAAGTGTTTAATGTCACAGTTATGCTCTCATAGGATAACAAAATAACATAGCGGAGAGGTTAGTGCGCGCACTTGTTTATTAACCTAATGGCTCTGAGTTTGAATCTTCGAAATTGCTTTTTTTTTTTTTTCATGGTCGACATGTTAAACCTGATTCTGAAAATTTGTACCATACATTATTTCGATAAAGGTAGTTTAACTTACTGAGGGAGATATTAGTGTATGTTTGGCAAAAAGCGTTTCTGCAAGTAACTGTGAAAGGAGAAAGTTTGAGAGATAGACAGAAAAAGAGAGGGGAAGATAATATCAAAGAATGGAAAGCAGAGTCGGCTATTCAAAAGAGGCAACGGAGGCCATGACTCCTCTAACATTTTACCAAAATACATAACACAATCACAAACCACATCAGTGAGTTAAATATCAATGTACAACCAGCCACTTTATTGCCTAATATAGCCGTGGTATAGCTCAGATAACTCAAGCTGTTACTAATAAATAGGCTTCCGTGTCTATGGAGATCAAACATACTACACCTTTACAACGGCATCTATCAACAATGATGTGTGTATGAGAATTAGGTAGACCATTTTAAAAATTACCTCCCCGTTTCCATGGCAACAAACGAACGACAAATCAGATGACTTTCTATCTCTTTATTGAAACATAGAAGTAGCGCTGGTGGGGAGAAGAATTTATAAAGTGCCTCCTAAAAGAATCAATGCGCTGTGTCTTTATATACAACAAAAACCTGAACAAAACTGCAAGAGATGTTAACAGCAAAACCATGTTTTTTTTCATAACTTATACCTCAAATAACAAAGATATTCTGATGTAATTAGAATTATGTTGATTTAGGACAATAATTGAAGGAACTATTTTACATAGCGCAAATTGCAGCAAATGTTTATGTCGCAATTTATCGGGTTAAAGTTGAATCTAAAAGTTCAAGCTCATATGAGTCATGTCTGGCCTCCCCAAGTTTCGAACTCACCGTCCGCCGCTGATGGAAAGGCCTCGATTTCGAGTGACTGAAGATAGAGATCTGTGGAGAAAGTTGACTAAATCTGTCAGTAATGTCCTAAAGACTGAAGGGTATGAGAAAAAGAAGATGGAGGATGAGGTGAAAAAGAAGAAGGAGGAGGAAGAAGAAGAAGATTCGAAATATAAAAGACCAAGTTTCGGAAATCAAACCGGGAATTCTCGTTCCTGCTACGGAGTTGGTGTACTCTGCTGAAAACTTCCTGAATAAGATCGGGGCGCTAAACGACACTGCCCTTGTATTGAGGTGATGTTCCAACTGACCGAACACAAGAACGCAAAACCTATTTGGTAGTAAATTGCGAAAAAGGGGGTACCACCCGTGCGACCCGGAAAATGTTTGTTTGTGACCAAGAAAAACCTTGGTAACCATGTGAACCACATATGACTGTGCTGATCCCATGTCAGGGACAAGAAGAAGAGTAGGCTGCAGCTTTTGAGAACAATGAGAACAGCGTCGCTTCTTGCATTTATTACTTTCTCTTATTGTGGGCTGCGCTTGGGTCGTGCAGCTAAAACCACTATTCCGCTGGCTGAAAAGCTGACGTCCGGTGTTCGAAGCTCGTGGTAGACAGAACGCATTTTTTCTGTTGGGGGATGAAATAAAAATCCCGAGTCTCCCACGTCGTGGTGACTGCTTTACCAAGCGGCCTTTATCCTTCTGGTTCTATCGTTGCCCCCCGACATACATTAACATTGGTACTATGCGTCGTAAAGATAGTTTGTTTTCTTTTAAGGTGAGTTCAATAACAATTCTATAGTTTGATCATTAATAACATCAGATAGAAGATGCACCACAGAAATATAAAAGAGAAGAATACAGACCAAAATATCATTTAAGAAAATAAAAAATCTCTTATGCAGCAAGTCTGTGTCATTAGAAGTGAGAAAGAGTGCGAGAACATCGGTGCTATATAGAGCATACTATGACTTATGGAAGCGAATCATGGACAGTTGACAAACAAATGAAAAGACGATTGGAGACCACAGAAATGGGATTTCTTAGAAGAATGTTGAAAGTTCCCTGGACAGTTTATAAAAGAAAAATAAGGAAATTTTCAAAGAGGACAACAGAAAAATGAAGCTCCTAAAAAAACATCAGAAATAAACAATCAACATTCTTCGGACACATTATAGGAAAGTTGAAATAATTGGTTACAACTGGCGAACAGACAGGGAAAGAAAGATCGCAGACAACAAAGAGAGAACAAGCAGGATAGCTTGGAGTCATGGCATGGAAAACAGTCACCACAAAACTGATACTGTGCACTGTGGACAGAATCAGTGGTTAGTGAACTGGACTACAAAGGACAAGAGGTCGGGTCGATTCCAACCGACGGCTCCGATTCACCCAGCCTTAAATGGATACCGAATTTTTTCTGGGAAAGTAAAGCGGCACGGGCGTAATACCGACCACATTACCCCAAAAATAATGTGCCGAGGGTCTGTAAAATTTATGGTCACTAAAACAATATTCCCTATACGCCACTTGGCGTGACGGGGGTACTTTACTATTTTTTTTACTTTACTGTGGACAGTAGATTGTAGAAGGAGAAGATCGCCTACGCCAACTGGTATGGTACATGATGATGATAATGATTTGATCGTTTCAGGGTGTATCATTGAACAAATAAACGTTAACTTAAACCTGGAAGCCAACGCCCAATCACTTATAGATTTACCTTCTGGCTAAAAAAGAAAGTATTCAAAGAGAGAGCCTACAGAGTCCTGCTTGTTGCCACTGGGTAGTCTCGTTATCTAAACGCATGAGGGAATTAATAAACAGGCAGAATATAGGCCTTGTTGAAACATGAGCGTCATTCATTGGTTGCCGTCTCCACATCGAAGCTTGGCTAACATGGTGCGCCATTCATTGGTTGCCGTCTCCACATCGAAGCTTGGCTAACATGGAGCGCCATTCATTGGTTGCCGTCTCCACATCGAAGCTTGGCTAACATGGAGCGCCATTCATTGGTTGCCGTCTCCACATCGAAGCTTGGCTAACATGGAGCGCCATTCATTGGTTGCCGTCTCCACATCGAAGGTTGGCTAACATGGAGCGCCATTCATTGGTTGCCGTCTCCACATCGAAGGTTGGCTAACATGGAGCGCCATTTATTGGTTGCCGTCTCCACATCGAAGGTTGGCTAACATGGAGCGCCATTCATTGGTTGCCGTCTCCACATCGAAGGTTTGCTAACATGGAGCGCCATTCATTGGTTGCCGTCTCCACATCGAAGGTTGGCTAACATGGACCGCCATTCATTGGTTGCCGTCTCCACATCGAAGGTTTGCTAACATGGAGCGCCATTCATTGGTTGCCGTCTCCACATCGAAGGTTGGCTAACATGGACCGCCATTCATTGGTTGCCGTCTCCACATCGAAGGTTTGCTAACATGGAGCGCCATTCATTGGTTGCCGTCTCCACATCGAAGGTTGGCTAACATGGAGCGCCATTCATTGGTTGCCGTCTCCACATCGAAGGTTGGCTAACATCTATCTATCTATTGACCTTTCGAGCCGTAACCGGCCCATAGGGCGTAGACCAAGATACACCTTCTCCTATATGAATTTTTGTTCTAGCAGTTTTCTTTTAAAGATATTTTATCAAATCTCGCCATCTGTCTCTGTTCTGTGCAAGCAGTTCTATCTCATTGAGGGAGCCGATTCCTGCTGCTCTTGCCTCTCTCATCAATGTTCTTCTCAGTGTCTCCCTGGGTCTTCCTCTTTTTCTTTTACCTGTTGTTTCCCATATGAGGGCTTGCTTTGCTATTCGATTATTATCTCTTCTCATCACATGTCCAACGTATGACCATCGTCTTTTCTTTATTACTGAAGATATTAGTGGTTGATTGGCGATTGGTTGTTTCCGGTTGTTTCCAAAATGGAGGAATTATTTTTCTCCGGCTTGGTATAGAACCGTTGATCAGAGGTTTAACAAGCCGCTATCGTAAAAACGATGTTGTTAATGAAACGTGGCTAACATGGAGCGCTATTAATTCATTGGTTGCCGTCTCCACATCGAAGGTTGGCTAACATGGAGCGCCATTCATTGGTTGCCGTCTCCACATCGAAGGTTGGCTAACATGGAGCGCCATTCATTGGTTGCCGTCTCCACATCGAAGGTTGGCTAACATGGAGCGCCATTCATTGGTTGCCGTCTCCACATCGAAGGTTGGCTAACATGGACCGCCATTCATTGGTTGCCGTCTCCACATCGAAGGTTTGCTAACATGGAGCGCCATTCATTGGTTGCCGTCTCCACATCGAAGGTTGGCTAACATGGAGCGCCATTCATTGGTTGCCGTCTCCACATCGAAGGTTGGCTAACATGGACCGCCATTCATTGATTGCCGTCTCCACATCGAAGGTTTGCTAACATGGAGCGCCATTCATTGGTTGCCGTCTCCACATCGAAGGTTGGCTAACATGGAGCGCTATTAATTCATTGGGTGCCGTCTCCACAGTGATGGTTGGCTAACATGGAGCACTATTTTACATTTTTTAAATATTTATATTTTCTTGTCTTGATGGTGCATGTTGCGAGAACACCAGATTCAAAGGCCGGCCCCGAAAAAGCTGGACTGCTAAAATACTAGAAAAACTAAGAAACATAAAAGCAGCAGAGACCAACAGAAGAGCAAAATACCACAACTATATACCCTCTCGACGCTGAAAGGCAAATGAGAAAGGAAAGAAGAAAATTTACCTGTCCACATTTTGATGTTATCTATCCACTTTAGTTGTGGTCTGCATCGTCTACTCTGACCTCCCCTTCCAAGATGACTTTCAGAAGGGTATAAGGTCTCCTAACAAGTACAACAAATTTCAGTTGTTGTTTTTTTTAATTGTATCAAGCAGTTATTTTTTTTTATCATTTTCAACTGATTCAAAACTTCCTGCTTTGACTCTCCCCCCCCCCCCCGCCCCCCCCCCACCTCCTTTCCACTCAATTCTTCCCATATTCCTTTAGATCCACATTTCAAAAGCTTCAATTTTCAACTCTGCCTTTTTTTTTTTTCCTTTAAATTTACTGTCGATGCTTCTGCGGTATGCAGGAATGTTGTGTAACTGTATGATGTTCAAGCATGAGTTTGCCTAGCCCATAGCACTTTGCTCTAGCTGTCTTCCTGATATTTGTTTTGTAAGATCTAATTGACTGTCCAAGCATTTTGTTTATTTTTATTTTTATATTTTTGATTCCTTTGTTTTCGTTTCACAAACTGCTGACTCGGTATTTGCATCATTCGTCATTATACTACTTTGTGTCATTCGTCATTCTACTACTTTGCGTCATTCGTCATTCTACTACTTTGTGTCATTGGTCATTCTACTACTTTGCGTCATTGGTCATTATACTACTTTGCGTCATTCGTCATTCTACTACTTTGCGTCATTGGTCATTATACTACTTTGTGTCATTGGTCATTATACTACTTTGCGTCATTCAACAACGCTAGAATAAATCGTGCTAGCCTGTGGTTCAACAGCTTATAATAATTATATTATCTTGAACAGGCTAGGTCAGGGTGGGTGACCTACCAGTCACAGGTCGTATGCGGCTCGTCGGTCTCAACCTCCACCCCATCAAATTATTTGTCTTCTTCTTCATCTTTCCTTTCTCACTTGCCTTTCGGCGTGGAGAGGATATATAGTTTCCGGTCTTTTGCACTTCTGTTGGCCTCTTCTGCTGTTGTATTTCCTAATGTTTCTGTTGGCCTCTTCTGCTGTTGTATTTCCTAATGTTTATGTTGGCCTCTTCTGCTGTTGTATTTCCTAATGTTTATGTTGGCCTCTTCTGCTGTTGTATTTCCTAATGTTTATGTTGGCCTCTTCTGCTGTTGTATTTCCTAATGTTTCTGTTGGCCTCTTCTGCTGTTGTATTTCCTGATGTTTCTGTTGGGCTCTTCTGCTGTTATATTTCCTAATGTTTTCTGTTGGCCTCTTCTGCTGTTATATTTCCTAATGTTTCTGAAGGCCTCTTCTGCTGTTATATTTCCTAATATTTCTTTTGGCCGATTCTGCTGTTATATTTCCTAATGTTTCTGAAGGCCTCTTCTGCTGCTATATTTCCTAATATTTCTTTTGGCCGATTCTGCTGTTATATTTCCTAATGTTTCTGTAGGCCTCTTCTGCTGTTATATTTCCTAATGTTTCTGAAGGCCTCTTCTGCTGTTATATTTCCTAGTGTTTCTGTTGGCCTCTTCTGCTGTTATATTTCCTAATGTTTCTGTTGGCCTCTTCTGCTGTTATATTTCCTAGTGTTTCTAATATTTCCGCAATCCGTTATTTTCAGGGCCGACCCTTGAATCTGGTGTTCTCGCAACGTTTATTGAAGGCTCGCTGCTGTGTTTTGATCTTTCTGTCTTATCGCGTGGCTAAACCATTCCATCTGCTGTTTCTTTGTATATTCTATGGCGGGGGTTATTCCTTGCTTTTTTTTTTTTTTTTTATCCCAGTTCTTCATTTCTGATCATACCTCTCAAGTTGTTTCCTGTCATTCGTCTAACACATTTCATCTCGGTAGTGGTTATTTTTCCTATTGTTCTCAAGTCTAGATTCCAAGTCTGGCATTGATAGCACATCGTTTATGTGAGAATAGAATAATGGATGGGGGTAGATAATACACATACACAGAGAAAGCCAACAGCAAGCATTACCAATTCTCACCTGGAATCCACAGGGAAACAGGAGACGGGAAAGACCTAGTAACGCATAAAGACGAAGTACTGAGACCGAGATCACCAAGGTCAATTATTTATGGAAATAAAGAGAGAAGGCAGCAAAAGGACAGAAAGGGTTGGATAGCTCTTGTTGATGATGTGTGGCCAACTGGAGCGAAAAATGGACTACAATGAGATGAAAGAGAATCCTCATGTGCCATACGGTTGGCGTGGGCGATCATGTCCTACCACAATTATCTATCCACTATGAATCGTAATCAATTATGTTGCTGACTTATTTTCATGTCAGGGCACCAAGAGTTATTTAGCATCTTCTTTCTTTGTCATCCGCGGTGTCTCGTTCCCTGTATTTCGCCAAGTATTCCAACTTTCTTATTCTCATGATATGTTCGAAAAATGTCGAATGTTGCTTTCTTATGTTTTTGACGAACGTTCTTTTTGTGTTCGCCTCATTGAGAATTTCCTCGTTGGTCTTTTTAGCCGTGTAAAGAACTCTCAATATTCTTCATGAAAACCCATCTCTGTGGGCTCTAATCGTATTTTAATTTGTTTGTCTACGGTCCAAAGAGAATCATCATCAAGTGCCAAGCCAGCTGGCGATCGAGAATTTAAAATGGGGAAATAATAACAAGATTATTAAGAAAAGAGATAATAAGAAAAGGGATAATAAGAAAAGGGATAATAAGAAAAGGGATAATAAGAAAAGGGATAATAAAAATGGATAATAAGAAAAGGGATATAAGAAAAGAGATAATAAGAAAAGGGATAATAAGAAAAGGGATAATAAAATGGATAATAAGAAAAGGGATATAAGAAAAGAGATAATAAGAAAAGGGAGAGGAGTAACAAACAAAAAAGTGGGAAAATAATTAAAAGGGAAAGTAAAAAGAAAAATAGTAAAAAAGTGGAAGTGAAGAATCTGAAAGAAAAAAATATGAATAGCAGAATGAAAAAAAATAGTTGAATATATGAAGTGAAAGAAGATAAGAAAATGTACAATAAGAGAGGAGAACTACATGTTAAGAAGAGCACATAAAAGTGCGGTGACAAGACGGGTCTGACAAGGCGTGGTCAACAAACAGCCTGCAATCAATACCAGCAATGTTGGGTCGATCAGCTGTCTGTCCCCGGGCCAGCTGTCGCCAGCATCGGCTGATAACAATACACGTCACATTTATGGCCGGGCCGTGCAGCTAATCTATTTTATATCTCCGGCAGTGGCGTGACGAGGTCTGTGCAACGAGAGACGCCTTACTACACAGGGCTCTCTTGTTGGATTAGTAGGTAGCTACAACGGGTACATGGAAAAGTGAAGAGAATATGCGACGCCGTGGCAAACGGAGTAAATTTCTTCTTTTTTTTCCCTGGCCTAATGACTACTAAAAAAAGAAATTTCTCAAGACCTACAATTAAATATCAAAGTTAAAAGAATAGACCTGGAGACAGTCCAGAGCTACAGCTACCTGGGACATACTATAACCAGTGATGGAAAATGTACAATTGAAATAAACAAAAGAATAGGTATGGAAAAAAGTAATTTTAATGCCATGAAAAATATACTAACATCAAAACAACACCAGGGCTAAAACTAAGAATAGCAAAATGGTACATCTTCCAAATATTCATGTATGGTGCAGAATCGTGGACATTAGACAAGAAAACAGAACAGAAAATTGAAGCCTATGAAATGTGGATTTATAGAAGAATAGGTAGAATTGTATGGAAAGAAAAGAAAACAAACGATGAAGTTTTAAAATAACTAAAAATGAAAAGAGAACTAATAAACACAATTAGAACAAGACAAATGAGATTTTTGGGGCATGTAAAAAACACAACAGCACAGTATAAGTAATATTGGACAGGAAAATACAAGGTAAAAGAGGCGACCAAGACTAACATGGACGAGTAACCACAAAAGATGGACAAGTCAACCTATGACAATCTGCACCATCAAAGCAAGAGACAGAGTGGAATGACGCTCCATGGTAGTCAACCTTCGATGCGGAGACGGAACTCAATGATGATGATGATGAACCACTACTCCCCTTCATCGTTAACTCAGTAAAAGGGCGTTAAATGGATGTAATTATATGTTGTGGAAGCTGTGGTATCTGCGCATATTGACCCAGCACATCCAAATTCAGCATGGCGTTTGTGAATCCTTCCGTCTTGTTCCCAACTGATTAATCAGATTGGTTAATTTGCTGTCAGGCCAAGAGAGTTGGGTAAGGGTCTTGGTCAATTCTGGTTTACATATCATGACGCGAACTGTCAGTTATGAGTCACTGATTGCTTTCAGCATAGGCTCTGTTGTCGTTGTGGGTTCAGAGAGAAAACAAGGTGGGCATGAAATACAAATAATATATTAATGTTTTAGTGATGAACGGGAAAACAAAACGACGTTGTTACCAAAGACGAGCCTTCTGCTGGCTCACTTTATAGGGACGTTCTAGCAAGCCGCTGTATGCAAAGATACGTGATTGCGTTAACCCGAAGATTAACGGAGTAAACCTCTTCGTCATCCGTCCTTAAAACTACGTTAATATTTGGCGGATATGCATTATATTATGGTTAGCACTAGAACTGTGATATTTGCACCTTTCGGCCCAACATATCCGACTTCAGACGGAATTTTTAAATACCGGGTTGCCTTTCCTCATGATCTCTACTCACTTGGCTAGTTTACATAAGTTAGTCTGTTACCAAAGGCACCACAAAGAGATGGAGGTGGGTCCGAGTGGTTCTGGTTCACCAATCTTGGCGGAAGCCATAAGCTGTGATTGGCTGGCTGTTTCAGATCTCTTGTTGTCAGGCTCCTGTAAAAATACATTCCTTAACATTTTAATCACATAAACTAATCAATACAAAACTGGTTGCTACTGGCAACGAGGTAATTTTCAAGTAACTTTAAAACCTGCACGATTTTTTTTTTTCTGAAAAGTATAACTGAGACTTTCTTGAAGGATGGAGAAATGCAAATAAGGAAATGTCATATTGTTGGCGCAGTTAGTAGCTATAGTAGTGAGCAAGAACGGTATAACCGGGAGAGCAAGCAAATAGATATTACAGGCAGTTATAAAGAACACCATTACTTTGTTATTTCGCTTCAGTACGGTATTTTTGTTGTTGAAATTACGAAAAATGTCGCGGAAATTGAGAGATTGTTTTTAACATGTCATAAGAGTAACTTGGAGCCGCGATAGCTCAGTGGTTAGTGAACTGGACTACAAAGGACAAGATGGAGGGTTCGATCCCAACCGATAGCTCAGTGGTTAGTCAACTGGACTACAAAGGACAAGATGGAGGGTTCGATCCCTACCGATAGCTCAGTGGTTAGTGAACTGGACTACAAAGGACAATATGGAGGGTTCGATCCCTACCAACGGCTTCCGGGTTCACCCAGTCTTTAATGGGTACTGGATTTTTTTTGGGAAAGTAAAGCGGCACGGGCGTAATACCGACCATATTACCCCACAAATCATGTGCCGAAGGTCTGTGCAAAGATATGGTCACTAACACCATATTCCCTATACGCCACTTGCCGAGACAGGGGCACATTACTTTTGTTTTTCTATAAGAGTAACTTGTGAAGTAAAAAAGGCTTGTTATATTCAGAAACATAAGCTGGAGGCAAGACGTCTAACTGCGATAGAGATGGAAGCTGTCAGCGACTTGTAGCTGATGACTTGCGTCAGGATCAGTGAATCAGAATCACCCAGATCCTACTCCACTCGTCGTGGTGCCTCTAGAAACAGATTAAGAAGTCTGGTCTGCCCAAGAGAGTTGGGCAGTCAAACCGGTACTCAAATTTGCAGCGTTTGGGGCCACAAGTGACAAATAACTGTAACTCAACGCATCTGCGCCAAATTATCGTTCTTTTAAAGATGAACGACCAAGTTGACTATCCATTCCTTTAGTGGTCATTGGATGGACGCCAGGAAAAAAAACTGAAACATAAACTAAAGGAAAGATAGGTCTATCATCTACCAGTGCGACCAGTTAGCTTTATGCAGCTCAGCTGAGAAATGTAACAATATTTCAGACATGAAACATCATCATCATCAAGTACCAAACTTGCTGGCATAGGCGATCATATCGCTCCATAATTTGCGATCTCGATAGTTATTTATCATTTCTGCTGTTGACCTTCTGCCAAGCCATTCTCTTAAGCTGTCTGGTATCTTTTCTCTTTGTTTCCCTTTATCTCTTCGTCCCTCAACTTTCCCAGTTGTCACAATATATTCCAGTTGTTCTCTTATCATTACATGGCCAAAAAATGATGATTGTTTCTTCCCAATATTGGATATTGGCTCTCTTTTTGCTTTGGCCTCTTTCAGAACGTTTTCATTACTGTTCTAAGCTACCCATGGTATTCTCAACATTCTTCTGTAAAACCACATTTCTACACCATCCAGTGATTTTCTTGTCTGTTGTCCCATTGTTCATGATTCACATCCATACGTTAAGACTAGCTCTACATAACATTTAAGAACTCTTTTCTTGTTTCTATTGTCAAAAAATGGATTGCACTGTATCTTCTTCATTTTTTTGGAAAGCTGCTTTTATCTGAGTTATTCTGCATCTCACCTCTGTTGTACATCTACCATCTGAGACTAACATTGTTCCCAAATATTTAAATTCATTTACGTGTTTTAATATTGTTCCACCTGTCTTTATTGTGCATTGCGGTGGTGTCCTTTTCTTTGTTGCTGGAAATGGACACAAGACGTAGCAAATTAAATTAATAAAACTTGACATAATGTGTTCTATGCACGTCACAAGGAGTAACTGTATCCTTGCTTGGAACAGTGACGAGTATTTACGAACAGTGACGAGAATGTACGAACAGTGACGAGTATGTACGGAACAATGACGAGTATGTGCGAACAGTGACGAGTATGTACGAACAGTGACGAGAATGTACGGAACAGTGATGAGTATGTACGAACAGTGACGAGAATGTACGGAACAGTGATGAGTATGTACGAACAGTGACAAGAATGTACTGAACAGTGACGAGAATGTACGGAACAGTGACGAGTCTGTGCCGAATATAGTACAATCGTAGACCATTTAGAGTTCTATCGTAGGACTAACTCTATTGTGACCTCATTAACTGTATTCTTTGAATGCATTCAGGTCACGGACTTCTTAAAGGAATGGACAAGTAAGAGATTAATTTGTGAGAAAGAATTATTAGATTTTCTTTTTAAAAATATATATTTGCAATGTATTTTATCATGATTTTTCATTATTGTATTTTTCTTTTACGATAACATAGTTTGTGGGTCTCCATTTTAGCTTCAATGTTCTTCTAATCCACGCTGTTATTCTTAATTTTCTCTTCTGTATCTCGATAGCGCTTTCTATTTGCTCCTTCCAGCCTATTATTTTTTTCCTTTCATTTGGATCCATTTATTCTGAACTACGTAATTCCTGGTCACCGTTTCTTTTCGTCATTTTTCAGATCAGTGTTTATTTTTAAAATAGTCTTTGTTGATCTTTGCATATTTTTTTTCTGTCTTGTACCTGATGAAAGCTTTTGCCGAAACGTTGTAGATTGTCTCGTCTCTCTATTAGTTTATCTGCTTAATACCATTTTGTGTTTATTTAACTTTATTCTGAGTCGCCAAGATAACAAAACACGTTGACACGCCACTGTATCATCTACACCACACTAAGTATTTCCCGACTTCATTTGTGCTTGCTAATATGTATACATAAGAAGAAAACAAGAAATCTATCCCTTTCTTCTCAGACTAACCATATTAAGAATATAATTGCAGTAACATGTACATACATAGAATGGTGTAAGATCACGTGGGATATTTTGAACGCGGGGAGTTTCCGCGATGTATCACCGGTTTTTTCCTTGCGCGTGAGTGAGTAAGGCATCGATAACGCGGGGAATTTCTGATTGAAATATATTGTTGGAAAACCTGATATGAACTTTCGTTGTTTGTGGGCTTGTTGGTTTGTGTTCCTGTTATTGTAGGATCTTAACTTTCATTGAATCGTGTTTCTGGCTTTTTCCAATGTTTTACGTAGAGGAAATATCGATAACATGTGGTTTTAGTGAGTTTGTGAATTCTTGAAACTGGGATGTGGAATAGTTATCGTGATTTATATATATACATTAAGTTAATTGTAAATGCGCGATGTGATTATATGCATCCCAATTGTATTCCTACAGTATCGTAGAATTCTGAATTCGCAATTTTGTTATGTCACGACATCCACATCCGTCAGTTCTAGACTAGGGCCAGCGGGTTCAACTAGTCCACTTAGTAAATGTAGACCTATTGTGGAGGTTATACTGTTGATTATCAATGCGATCATCGTGTTTCATTTCCTTTCTTTTCTTTAAATATTGAATTTCGACGCATTTAATTACTTAATTTACGTTTATGAGATTATATATAGTGTGAGATTCAAAAGATATATTTCTGTATTTCACTTACTACCAATATTCATAAATTAGATGCTACTTAATTAAATAACTATGTAACAACATCAGTCATCATCATGTGCCATACCGGTTGGCGGAGGCGATCATGTCCTTCCACAATCTTCTATCTACAGCGCATCGTATCAGTTCTTTTGTTACTGCTTTCCATGCCATGACACCAAGCTATCCAGTATTTTCTCTCTTTGTCGTCCGCGATCTCTCTTTCCTTTTATTTTGCCAGTTGTAACCAAGTATTCGAACTTTCCTCTTCTCATGGTGTGCCCGAAAAATGTTGATTGTTTCTTTCTGATGTTTTTTAGGAGCTGCCTTTTAACAACATAAATAGTTACCTAAATAAGCAAATAAGTATTTAACTCTTTCAGTACGGAAGCTTTTTATTAATTTAGCGATAGAGATTTCAGAGACAAAATTGTTCATGTTTTTAAATATTAATCTAGAGGTTTATATTTTTCTAACACTTCAATCTTAATCTAACACATATTATATATGGATTTGTGTATAATTAAACAAGGAATTATATTTCAACAATGCCAAGATGATACAAGACGTGTAACAAGAATATGGTTTGATGACAGTTTACACTAATCAAATTGAGAGTGACGCACTGTGCGGCTAAACGTACGTGGCCGAAATCAGCGTGGCGTATGGTGCGTCGAAACGTACGTAAAGAGTTAACTGAGAAACTAACTTAGGAATCCCAATAAACAAAGTAACAAACTCAGTAATAAACAAGTGACTGATTCGGTAACTGATTAAGGTACTAACTCGGTAATTAACTCAGTAAGTAATTACACAAAAATAACACCGTAATTAACCAGTAATTAGGTAACTTGACAATTTACTCAGCAATTGCTAAGGCCGCTAACTCACTAAATTCCAAGACCACTAACTCACTAATTATCAAGACCACTAACTCATTAATTACCAAAGTCACTAAATCACTAATTACCAAGACCACTAACTCACTAATTATCAAGGTCACTGACTCACTAATTACTAAGACCACTAGCTCACTAATTATCAAGGCCACTAACTCTCTAATTAACAAGGCCACTAACTCACTAATCACTAAGACCATTAACTCACTAATTACCAAGACCACTAACGCACTAATTATCAAGGTCACGAACTCACTAATTACTAAGACCACTAACTCACTATTATCAAGACCACTAACTCACTAATTACCAAGATCATTAGCTCAGTAATTAGCAAGACCACTAACTCACTAATTACCAAGGTCACTAACTCACTAATTACCAAGGTCACTAGCTCAGTATTGATCTAATAACTATCATTTTAGCAGCACATAATCATGAGCAGTGGTACTTCATAAAATGCAAGTTGTCGACCTTGGGCGGATATAGTCGTGCCGGCTCACGCGTTGTCCTTGGCAACCGCATAACAACTTTCGGTTTCCTGTGATATTGACTGCAGACGTCATAGTCTTCATTACATCACACACTTTAAAAGAAATTAATTGAAAGCTAAAGGGAAACAACATACATGGACAAAAAAGAACTAAGACAAAAGAGTTGTAAATAGAATGGATAGATTGTGTATTTATATAAAGATATTCATTATCATCATGTGCTATACAAACGAGATGGCGCATGTGCCTACGTACTTCTTTAGTACTCTATCACCAGTGCAACTTATCAATTCTGTAGTTGACTGTTGATCTCTCTTTCTCTGAATTTTGCTAGATGTAACCAGGTATCCAAACGTTATGTCGGATCACACTACCCAGAGATGGCTAGACATCGGATCACACTACCCAGAGAGGGCTAGACATCGGATCACACTACCCAGAGATGGCTAGACATCGGATCACACTACCCAGAGAGGGCTAGACATCGGATCACACTACCCAGAGATGGCTAGACATCGGATCTCACTACCCAGAGATGGCTAGACATCGGATCTCACTACCCAGAGATGGCTAGACATCGGATCACACTACCCAGAGATGGCTAGACATCGGATCACACTACCCAGAGATGGCTAGACATCGGATCACACTACCCAGAGATGGCTAGACATCGGATCACACTACCCAGAGATGGCTAGACATCGGATCTCACTACTCAGAGACGGCTAGACATGGGATCTCACTACTCAGAGATGGCTAGACATCGGATCTCACTACTCAGAGACGGCTAGACATGGGATCTCACTACTCAGAGATGGCTAGACATCGGATTTTACTACTCAGAGACGGCTAGACATCGGATCTCACTACTCAGAGACGGCTAGACATCGGATCTCACTACCCAGAGATGGCTAGACATGGGATCTTACTACCCAGAAAGGGCTAGATGTCGGATCTCGCTACTCAGAGACGGCTAGACATCGGATCTCACTACCCAGAGACGGCTAAACATGGGATCTCACTACCCAGAAAGGGCTAGATGTCGGATCTCGCTACTCAGAGAGGGCTAAATTTCTGGTGTCACTACTCAGAGACGGCTAGACATCGGATTTCACTACCCAGAGATGGCTAGACATGGGATCTCATTACTCAGATATGGCTAGACATGGGATCTCACTACCCAGAGATGGCTAGACATCGGATCTCACTACCCAGAGATGGCTAGACATCGGATCTCACTACCCAGAGATGGCTAGACATGGGATCTCATTACTCAGAGATGGCTAGACATCGGATCTCACTACCCAGAGATGGCTAGACATCGGATCTCACTACCCAGAGATGGCTAGACATCGGATCTCACTACCCAGAGATGGCTAGACATGGGATCTCATTACTCAGAGATGGCTAGACATCGGATCTCACTACCCAGAGAGGGCTAGACATCAGATCTCACTACCCAGAGATGGCTAGACATCGGATCTCACTACCCAGAGAGGGCTAGACATCGGATCTCACTACCCAGAGATGGCTAGACATCGGATCTCACTACCCAGAGATGGCTAGACATCGGATCTCACTACCCAGAGAGGGCTAGACATCAGATCTCACTACCCAGAGATGGCTAGACATCGGATCTCACTACCCAGAGAGGGCTAGACATCGGATCTCACTACCCAGAGAGGGCTAGACATGGGATATCATTACTCAGAGACCAGGGAAAGTGACGTCACGAGAAAATCACAGATTACATTTTTTTATGGATGGAATCGAACCAGGAACCTTCCTGTCTAGAAACTGGCGTTTGACTTCTGCACCACCCAGTACACTGACCTAGCTGTAACTGACGTCAATGAAACTCTCGAGACAAACTGTTAAAGGTTAGCTCAAGGCGGGAACAAAGTTTCCTGAAGATGCTATTATTGTTCTTATGTACAGAACATTCATCATAGAACCAGAAGAATGTTATTCCTTTCAACTCCCAGTGCAACTTAGTACTTCAACAGCTGTTTTCCGCACACTCCTGTTTGGTGTCGTTCTCTGAAGACCGCTCCATGTATTTCTCCTCGTCTTTAAGTTCATAGATGACTTTGTCCATAGATTAACGTCCCACAAACATGCCGATTAATTGGGTACATAATGTTGGAATGAAGATTGCATTCTATGGGCTCTCTCTTGAGTTACTTCCTCGCCAGTATTGTCCAACACGGAAATAACTCTAGAGGCAAAACGGGCACTCTACAATACAATAGCGTATACTGGTTTTGGGGTCTGGGCTACCGCTGACATAATAAATAAAAACATACATTATATTCAGTAGGCTAACATAAAGTAATATTTTCTAATGACATCACTACATTTTAAATCACTTCCTTATTTATGTTAATTATATCCGTCTTGTTTGGGACGAAAATGTCTTGATGACTGTGTCATTGAAAGTACTGTTGGGTTGGTTTCTAAGTTTCTGAGGGAATGATTTCTCAATGGACATTAATACCAAACCAGATAAGCGTTCTTGTGTCTGAGTTGAGCGACAATAAGATTTGATTCTCTAGAGATCAGAAAAAAATTATTTATACAGATGCTGATGCGCATAACGTAGTTATAAATAACTAAGGAAGTTCCGGTAATCAGACATAGTTTCACTTTCGCTTTTAACGCTTCTAATTGGCTAGAGCTAAAAATAACCCATGAAACTGTATTTCTCTAGCGGTTGCACCCGCTATATTATTTTGCCCCCATTTTGTTATGTCAAGATCGTTTAATACTAGGTCCGGATAGAGGAAAAATGTACCGCTAGCTAGTAGAGGTTTCAATGTAGAGTAGTTTCGGTTTCATTCACAAACGTTATAGTGGTCAGAGGAAAACCTTGCTTTAATAAATGCAAATCAAAGCAAATAAATCATATTGACCTACGAAATGTGTAATAGAATATTCGAAAATTTGTAATATAATTATAAAATATATATATATATAATAAATTATCATTTCGTTAATATGTTTAGGCTACCAGCGGTAGCTGCGCTATCATAGAGAATAAGCCACTGCTACAACACAATCTGCATACCATCGTTGTGCTACCATTGCCAGTCCTGGACCCTAGATGCAAGAACTATAAGAAAAATAACCTCTACTGAAATGGAATGTGTCAGACGAATGACAGGAAACAGTTTAAGAGACAAGATCAGAAATGAAGAACTGAGAAAAACTCAGGAATAACTCTCGCTGTAGAATATATAAAGAAACAACAGATAAAAAGTTATCGCCACGTGACAAGGCAGAAAGTTCAAAACATAACACAACGAGCCTTCAATAAACGTTGCGAGAACACCAGACCAAAGGGCTGAGCACGAAAAAGATGGATTGACGGAATATTAGAAACACAAGGAAACGTAACAGCAGCAGAGGCAAATAGAAGAATAGACGGCGGCAGGATATATATATATATCCCCTCGACGCTGAAAGGCAAATAAAGAAAGAAAGAAGGAAAATTGAGTACTTTCAAACATAAATATATCATAGCCTAGGTTTGTGAATCGTACTAAGGAAAGTAACAATATACATTTTAAAATGTTAAATTAGCAAAGTTTAGAATAGAAAACAGTCAACAACAGAATCAATACGATGTACGGTGGATAGAAGATTGTGGAAGGACATGATTGCCTACGCCAACCGGTATGACACATGATAATGATGAAAGTTAAAATGACTGCCATGTAAGGAAACCTAGCCATTTCTAGATTTTCACTGATAAAGGTTTCCTCCCCTGCCTCGGCAGGAGTCTGGAGAATATGGCGTTAGTGACATACATTTCCGATGTTTCCATACATAATTATATTCATTTATTGTTATTTATCATTTGGCATTTATTTATTATTTATCATTTTTTTTTAGATAGAGGGAAGCATAGAGAAAAAAATACCAGACAGCTTAAGAGAATGGCTTGGCAGAAGGTCAACAACAGAAATGATAAATAACTGTCGAGATCGAAAGTTGTGGAGAGACATGTCACCTACATCAGCAGGCACGGTACTTAATGATGATGACGAAGATGATGATGATGATGATAATGATGATGATGATGATAATTTGTCCCCTAACCACCCGGCTACCAAGACTCCACTAGTAGAAATGATAACAAGTTGAATGATGAACACATTTTCAAGCAGATCTTTATATGTTTCTCTCTCTCTTTCTCTCTCTCTCTCTCTCTCTCTCTCTCTCTCTCTCTCTCACTCACTGTATGCGAATATGATGCCATGAATCGAACAGTTTAACAGCACGAGATAGTTTGACAACTCGGTTTGTATGTTGACAGTATGCTCAAGCTGCACCTCCCACGACTCTCAAAGAATGGACAGCCCGCACTATTAGTTTAGGCCTGCTCGCCGAATAAATAAACGTCATCACATATAGTGTTCTTGCGCATTGACTGTTTGCTGAGTCTGCCCGTCATATTCAAGATGAATTACCGTAATATTTACTGTAGCCCCTCAACGGTTTCTCCCAGTCTTGATAAACGGATACCCCCTTCTCCCCCACCCCCGTTCTTGTTTTTCATACTTCTCTTTTGTCTATTTTTTGATGGGCGGTATAACATAGAATACATTTCTGTCTGAGTTTAGATATTTCTTTACTAGTTCGTTAGCTTCTCATAAGGAATTAAGGTGAATATTTTTGTGAAAAGATTTGTGTGATATTTGGAATACAAGTGCTATTTTTATCTTCTTGGATCATACTGCAAACTTCCGAAATAAAGATCCAGTTTGTTCTAGTTTCCGAAATGGATTTCTTTATATTTTGATTTTATTTAAGGTTTTTTTTGTGTGTGGGCTTTTAAATGTGTCATGTTGTTCAAAGCTGCGATGTGGAGTGCATGTTCGTGTTAATGTTTCCTTCTGTGATTTTTTGAAGATTCATGGCTACGCGTTATTCCAATATTTAGATTACATTTGTTTATGTTTATAATTTGATTTGTGTATCGAGTGAGTAGAAATACATTCTCTGTTATAATGCCGTTAAATTATATGATTTTGGTGAAATAAATTCTTAGGTTGAACAGTTATCCATTTACCACTTACATTAGCATTATTATTCCCTATCAGTAGAATTATTATTCCCTGTCAGAGGCTTACATTAGAATTATTATTCCCTGTCAGTAGAATTATTATTCCCTATCAGTAGAATTATTATTACCTGTCAGAGGCTTACATTAGAATTATTATTCCCTGTCAGAGACTTACATTAGAATTATTATTCCCTGTCAGAGACTTACATTAGAATTATTATTCCTTGACTTACATTATAATAAGTATTCCTTGTCAGAGAAATACATTAGAATTATCATTCCCTGTCAGAGACTTACATTAGAATTATTATTCCCTGTCAGAGACTTACATTAGAATTATTATTCCCTGTCAGAGACTTACATTAGAATTATTATTCCCTGTCAGAGACTTACATTAGAATTATTATTCCCTGTCAGAGACTTACATTAGAATTATTATTCCCTGTCAGAGACTTACATTAGAATTATTATTCCCTGTCAGAGACTTACATTATAATAAGTATTCCTTGTCAGAGACTTACATTAGAATTATTATTCCTTGACTTACATTATAATAAGTATTCTTTGTCAGAGGCTTACATTAGAATTATTATTCCTTGACTTACATTAGAACGTGTATTCCTTGTCAGAAACTTACATTAGAATGAGTATTCCTTGTCGAAACTTACAGTAGAATTAGTATTCCTTGTCAGAGACCTACATTAGAATGAGTATTCATTGTCTTACATTAGAATGAGTATTCATTGTCTTACATTAGAATGAGTATTTCTTGTCTTAAGTTAGAATGAGTATTCCTTGTCAGAGACCTACATTAGAATGAGTATTCCTTGTCTTACATTAGAATGAGTATTCCTTGTCATAGACCTACATTAGAATGAGTATTCATTGTCTTACATTAGAATGAGTATTCCTTGTCTTACATTAGATTGAGTATTCCTTGTCAGAGACCTACATTAGAATGAGTATTCCTTGTCTTACATTAGAATGAGTATTCCTTGTCTTACATTAGAATGAGTATTCCTTGTCAGAGACCTACATTAGAATGAGTATTCATTGTCTTACATTAGAATGAGTATTCCTTGTCTTACATTAGAATGAGTATTCCTTGATAGCAAAGCCGATTACTTTATGTGAGAATCATTCTTATTCACGCACTACTTTTCAAAATTTAGATTTAATTACAAACGTTGGTATTTTATCAGGTTAGCGTCCTAAATTATTTAATGCTAAGCGAGTAACCTCCCCTGATTGATCGCGCGTATGAATGTATCAGTTGTTTCCTCTTTCTCTTCTTCTTCTTTCCTTTCTCATTTGCCTTTCGGCAACGAGGAGGAGATATATTTTGCGGTCTTTTGCTCTTCTGTTCGCCTCTGCTGCTGTTATATTTCCTAGTGCTTCTAATATTCCGTCGGTCCATCTTTTTTGTGATCGGCCTTTGGGTCTGGTGTTCTCGCAACGTTTATTGAAGGCTCGTTGTGTTGTCTTTTGATCTTTCTGCCTTGTCACATGATGAAACAATTTTATCTGTCGTTTTTTATGTATTCTATGGCGGGAGTTATTCCAAGCTTTTTTTCTCAGTTATTCATTTCCGGTCATATCTCTGAGGCTAGTAATAATGGTAATAGCTGTCCAATGATTTCACAAGCTTTGTTGCATCCTGATTTTATTGTTTCTAGTTTGTATGGATTTAAGTTTTTTTTAAAATAAGGTTTACATTTATACATAGGGTATTAGCAACCCTAAATCTAACACAGGTGCCTTCTTATGATAGAATATAGAACGACCGAATAAAGTGCAAAGGAACGCTACTCCGAATAGAAATAATTTAGGACGCTAAGCCAGTAAATCACCAAAGTATTTTGTTGAAATTCTGCCTGCCTCGAAATACAAGAGATTTAGTTCTCATGATCAGATGTTGTCGAAGTCTGCTGTTAATTTGTACGTGACCACCTAGAACCACCAGACGTGGCTACCGGTTAAGTTCAGTGTAACCAGGTCGGGTAGATGGCTACTTGCCACCTCTTTCAAGCTAGGAGACAAAAGAAAAAACAATAAATGAATATTTTTAATGGAGGGAAACTTCCGGGGCAATAGGTCAGCGAATCTTTGTAAGGGAAGAGGTTTGTTTACAACACTCGGTATGTTTACAACACTCGGTATGTTTACAACACTCGGTATGTTTACAACACTCTGTATGTTTACAACACTCGGTATGTTTACAACACTCGGTATGTTTACAACACTCTGTATGTTTACAACACTCGGTATGTTTACAACACTCTGAAACCAATCACAAATAATCAACATCAAGGTTGTATTCGTAACCTTATGCTACAGTTATGGCTAAACATGCGTGAAAGACATCACCAACGATAGCTACTTTTTTAGGTTGCTTAGTTAGCCGTGTGCTCTAGCGTTTGTTTCTCGTGGCAAGGTGCTGTGTCGAGGAGTACCTGCTCCTCCCTGCTTCGAACTGTCTATTGTTCTATGTTTTACTTTTCTGTTGTAGTTTATTTATGATATTTTTCCCGAGTGCTGTAAACATACATCTTCCCTGGAATGACTCCCTGATCTATCGACTCGGAAGTTTCCCTTTATATTCATATTTATTTATTATGTTTTGTCTCCAGTCTAACCCACAGGAAACTACCATTCTTGAGGTCTCATCCTATAACTGTTTGTCTGTAACGCAAGTATTCAGCCTTACCCTACCCGGAAGTTACTTGTCTTAATAGAAAGATACAGATACACACATTTATTACCAAGCTGTGATCGTAACCCTATGCTATAGTCATGAATACACATGTGATCGTAACCCTATGCTATAGTCATGAATACACATGTGATCGTAACCCTATGCTATAGTCATGAATACACATGTGATCGTAACCCTATGCTATAGTCATGAATACACATGTGATCGTAACCCTATGCTATAGTCATGAATACACATGTGATCGTAACCCTATGCTATAGTCATGAATACACATGTGATCGTAACCCTATGCTATAGTCATGAGTACACATGTGATCGTAACCCTATGCTATAGTCATGAGTACACATGTGTGAAATACATCGCCTATGATAGCTATTTTTTTTAGATAGCTGGGGTGTCCGTCTCTAGCGTTTGTTTCTCGTGTTGTCGTGGCACTTCGGCTGTGTCAAGGAATCGATCCTGCTTCAGGGTGTCTATTGTTCTTTTATTATTTTTCCTGTTGATTAATTTTGATTTTTTTGTTCGAGTGTTGTAAACATAGCTCTTCCCCTGAAATAGATCGTTGATCTGTCTCCTCTGAAAGTTGCCGTTAATATTGAAGTATGATTTTGTGTCTGCTGGTATAGACTGCCAGAACAGTGAGGTCTTTTGATTTTGTGTCTGCTGGTATAGGCTGCCAGAACAGTGAGGTCTTTTGATTTTGTGTCTGCTGGTATAGGCTGCCAGAACAGTGAGGTCTTTTGATTTTGTGTCTGCTGGTATAGGCTGCCAGAACAGTGAGGTCTTTTGATTTTGTGTCTGCTGGTATAGGCTGCCAGAACAGTGAGGTCTTTTGATTTTGTGTCTGCTGGTATAGGCTGCCAGAACAGTGAGGTCTTTTGATTTTGTGTCTGCTGGTATAGGCTGCCAGACCAGTGAGGTCTTTTGATTTTGTGTCTGCTGGTATAGGCTGCCAGACCAGTGGGGTCTTTTGATTTTGTGTCTGCTGGTATAGGCTGCCAGAACAGTGAGGTCTTTTGATTTTGTGTCTGCTGGTATAGGCTGCCAGAACAGTGAGGTCTTTTGATTTTGTGTTTGCTGGTATAGACTGCCAGAACAGTGAGGTCTTTTGATTTTGTGTTTGCTGGTATAGACTGCCAGAACAGTGAGGTCTTTTGATTTTGTGTTTGCTGGTATAGACTGCCAGAACAGTGAGGTCTTTTGATTTTGTGTTTGCTGGTATAGGCTGCCAGAACAGTGAGGTCTTTTGATTTTGTGTTTGCTGGTATAGACTGCCAGAACAGTGAGGTCTTTTGATTTTGTGTCTGCTGGTATAGGCTGCCAGACCAGTGAGGTCTTTTGATTTTGTGTCTGCTGGTATAGGCTGCCAGAACAGTGAGGTCTTTTGATTTTGTGTCTGCTGGTATAGGCTGCCAGAACAGTGAGGTCTTTTGATTTTGTGTCTGCTGGTATAGGCTGCCAGAACAGTGAGGTCTTTTGATTTTGTGTCTGCTGGTATAGGCTGCCAGAACAGTGAGGTCTTTTGATTTTGTGTCTGCTGGTACAGGCTGCCAGACCAGTGAGGTCTTTTGATTTTGTGTCTGCTGGTATAGGCTGCCAGACCAGTGGGGTCTTTTGATTTTGTGTCTGCTGGTATAGGCTGCCAGAACAGTGAGGTCTTTTGATTTTGTGTCTGCTGGTATAGGCTGCCAGAACAGTGAGGTCTTTTGATTTTGTGTTTGCTGGTATAGACTGCCAGAACAGTGAGGTCTTTTGATTGTGTGTTTGCTGGTATAGACTGCCAGAACAGTGAGGTCTTTTGATTTTGTGTTTGCTGGTATAGGCTGCCAGAACAGTGAGGTCTTTTGATTTTGTGTTTGCTGGTATAGACTGCCAGAACAGTGAGGTCTTTTGATTTTGTGTTTGCTGGTATAGGCTGCCAGACCAGTGAGGTCTTTTGATTTTGTGTTTGCTGGTATAGGCTGCCAGACCAGTGAGGTCTTTTGATTTTGTGTTTGCTGGTATAGGCTGCCAGACCAGTGAGGTCTTTTGATTTTGTGTCTGCTGGTATAGGCTGCCAGACCAGTGAGGTCTTTTGATTTTGTGTCTGCTGGTATAGGCTGCCAGACCAGTGAGGTCTTTTGATTTTGTGTTTGCTGGTATAGGCTGCCAGAACAGTGAGGTCTTTTGATTTTGTGTTTGCTGGTATAGGCTGCCAGACCAGTGAGGTCTTTTGATTTTGTGTCTGCTGGTATAGGCTGCCAGACCAGTGAGGTCTTTTGATTTTGTGTCTGCTGGTATAGACTGCCAGACCAGTGAGGTCTTTTGATTTTGTGTTTGCTGGTATAGGCTGCCAGAACAGTGAGGTCTTTTGATTTTGTGTCTGCTGGTATAGGCTGCCAGAACAGTGAGGTCTTTTGATTTTGTGTCTGCTGGTATAGGCTGCCAGAACAGTGAGGTCTTTGATTTTGTGTTTGCTGGTATAGACTGCCAGACCAGTGAGGTCTTTTGATTTTGTGTCTGCTGGTATAGACTGCCAGAATAGTGAGGTCTTTTGATTTTGTGTCTGCTGGTATAGACTGCCAGAACAGTGAGGTCTTTTGATTTTGTGTCTGCTGGTATAGACTGCCAGACCAGTGAGGTCTTTTGATTTTGTTCTGCTGGTATAGGCTGCCAGACCAGTGAGGTCTTTTGATTTTGTGTCTGCTGGTATAGGCTGCCAGACCAGTGAGGTCTTTTGATTTTGTGTCTGCTGGTATAGGCTGCCAGACCAGTGAGGTCTTTTGATTTTGTGTCTGCTGGTATAGACTGCCAGACCAGTGAGGTCTTTTGATTTTGTGTTTGCTGGTATAGACTGCCAGAACAGTGAGGTCTTTTGATTTTGTGTCGCTCTCACCACAACCGAAGCGGTATAAGAGGAAGAAGATAAAATCTATCTATCTATTGACCTTTCGAGCCGTAGCCGGCCCATAGGGCATAGACCCTGATAATCCTTCTCTTATCTACATTTTTATTCTAGCAGTTTTCAATTCTACTAAAGATATTTTATCAAATCTCGCCACATGTCTCTGTTCTGTGCAAGCACCTCTATCTCATTGAGGGAGCCGATTCCTGCTGCTCTTGCCTCTCTCATCAATGTTCTTCTCAGTGTCTCTCTGGGTCTTCCTCTTTTCCTCTTACCTGTTGTTTCCCACATGAGGGCTTGCTTTGCTATTCGGTTATTATCTCTTCTCATCACATGTCCAACATATGACCATCGTTTTGTCTTGATTGCTAAAGATATTAGTGGTTGATTGGAGATTTCTCTAATTTACTCGTTTGTTTTGAATTCGTTAAGAAGTTGAAATACCTCCGTGATATTATTTGTCTCCGAACTATCGTTATCTACCTCTGTACATAAATAGCGTTGTATAGTTCTTAATAACGTCTAAACTGATTTAACGTTTTGTTTCAAAATAAACTTTTCCAAGATTCGACAAAATAAAGATGTCCTTTTCGTCATATGTGTCAGAACTTATGTTTATTTGCCTACAGGGAACAACGTATTTTTATTTATAATCGCTATAGTTGTGTTTACATACATGAGCATTTTTTATTTGTCTCGTTTTGTTAGTTCTGATTCAAGTTTTATCATTTTAACATCCACTGTTTCTTATAGCAATTTTTTTTTCGAAATTTCGAGACCATCAAAGAACAGTAACCTCGGTGTTTCGGTTCTCCATACCTGTAGGAGTTATCTTATATTTTATAGTATCCAATGGGAATTAATAAATCAACTTCAGCTGTGCTAGGAATACATTTATTAGTCTGTACTTACCAACTGTTGTTAAGATATGTTTATCGCGAACTTAATATCTGAAGAGCTCTGTTGCTATGGTGATGAGGTTTAGTTCCAATAAAGGGGAGATAACTGCAATGTGCAAGGGCGTATGCCTGCTGTTATTCTGAGTGCTGCAATACCAAATGGAAAGAGTTTCTGGTGCATACTTCGCTCCTACGTTAATCCTTTCTCAACCCATTTATTTACCACACAACAGAGGTGGTATTGTGGTCCCTAGATACGCCTTGAAAGGTGGCCCGCATAAAGACGGTCGCCCTCGAGTCAGGCTCGGTTCCAGAAGCAGGGAAAGTGTTGACTATTACAGGTCGCAGCCAAATATTGGTCGCAGCGGAAAGAAGGTCGTTGCGTTCAGATCTGTCAGCGAGGTTCGGTACTTGGACCGGGAGGCAGGTGTCACACCCGTGTTGATACTTCATAACAGGCCAGGTATGGAAGGGGCAGATAATCAGAGTGGAACGGATGCCGTGTTCGTGAACCGTGACGACGTTGTTCAATCGGTGCCAGCCGGGAGTCACCTTCAAAAATTGCCGGTTCGTCGCACGTCGTCTGCTGCGCCAGACTTCCAGCGTGTCCGGGAGTGGCTTTCTGATAACGATTTCACTCGGGACGCCGATGGAGCATCCAGGAACAGAACGCGCACACGCAACGCGCACGACTCGGTAATCAAACAATGGAAGAACGAAAACACGGGGAGTGATAACCTGGCTGTCACTTCTCAATCAAACTCCTTGCACCAAATACCACCACCACCTCCTCCTCCGCCCCCACCTCCTCCGCCCCAACCGACAATGTTTTCATTTCCAAATAAAAGGAGCAATAACGTCTCAAATTTCCAAGATGGCGTGGGCCTGTACACTACGCAGGTCACGTCTAAAGGCCGTTCTCCTGACTCAGTCTACGAACCCAAGCTCCTTTTCTCCAGCGATATGGCAGCAGCCAGACGGAACATTTCAAAACATCAGTACAACCAAAGAAAACAATCACTGGCCGAGAGCTCTAAGGTCCCTACAACGCCATCAGAAAAACATTTTGAAAACTTCGTTGATTCCATCTTTGCTAATGCTCTCGGTTCTGAAAGTGACGGCAGGGAGACTCCAAAAAGTGGTCACCACTTTAGCTCAAGCGGCAGCCATATTCATGACGCGTGCACAAGTCCCCCTCAAGGTGTCAGCAGCAGCGACGGAGTTGATTCACTGCTGTCAGAGTTAAGGGAAAAGCTCAAGAAGAAAGGTCGAGTCTCTGATCAGCTATTAGAACCTGAACAACCAAACGCATGGACAGAGTATCAAGATAGTGAGCGAGTCGCAATGCGCATGACCGGAAATCGCAACAAAGTAACTCAGTTTGACATCAATTCTGACGTCATTTCCCAAGAGTTTACACCACTGGAAACATCAACTCCGCCCCCTGAACCAAACAGGCCTTTCCCAGTGACGTCATTGACACAAACCACACAAAGTCCAGCGTTCTCGTACCCACAAAATGTGTCTTCTACATCAGCTCATGCTACAGCACCAACACCCACTGAGGTCACCGACACACATAACAATGACCGTGTCAACGTTACACACAACAGCATGCAACACAACACCTGCTTCCTGATAACCTACGAAGACAATCCTCATCTATACAAGCCAAATAATATCGTATCGCCTCGTCATCAATCTAATGTCGACCGGTCAGCCAGTTCAAATACGGAAATAAAAATCTTTGAGGAGTCAAATATACAAACGTCAATGCGTGAGTTACCTTTTCCTGAAAGAGCCGTTGTTGGCAGTCATATTAACTTTATGCTGCAGCCATTGGAGCAGAGTGACGTCAGCAGAGTAGAACAAAACATAGCTGGCTTTAAATACAGCCCCGTCACTGCGTCCCAGCAACTGGACAATAGGCAGACACGTGATTTTAGGCCTAGTTCTGAATTCAAGTACGAGACAAACACAACAGCTGATACACAAACAGGCCAGGAATTCTTTAATAACAACACGAGTGGGGTTCGCTTTGAGACAGAGCACGACAGCGCCCCACGTGGTTGGTTTGTCCGGTCGATAGAAATTCCTGAACAAAGAATTGACCAACTGCGCAAAGATTTACCAGCAGAAAACAATGTTTTGCTGTATGGGGACCAAGGAACACCGCCCAGACGTTTGGAGGCAAAGAAAATAGAAAGAGACGGAAGATTGCTAAGGTGGGACGAGAATAACGTTACTGTTCTAGACGATGGGTCGCTGTTTTATAATGCCAGAACATCCGCGTCCAATAATCAATCGCTAGGCTCGACGGAAAGTAATTTGGGAAACATTCTGACCAGAAACCCTGAACCTCAGCCTGCTGCTGTGAGGCTTGGTGGTAATTATCCGAAGGCTAATCTAGGGCTTCTCTCAGGCCCCGACAGCTGTAATCTGTGGAGCTCGTTAGGCGATAGGCATTTAGTGGAAGACTATCTAGTCCAGGCATTTGACCCAAATGTGCCAGATGATTTAGTGACTGACACACAGAGTGTGTACCGACACAACAAATATGTTCCCCCTTCCGGCCCCCAACATGCGGAGGCGGAACTACAAACAAATGATGATCTCCCCTTGTTTCTACCTTATGAGGACGCACGTCACGTGATAGGGAGACCACAACAATTGGGAGAGGGCACACACCTGAAGTATCACCACGCGACCACTGAAGACAGATCAGGCTCGTCGGCGCGTGAAGAATTCCTCAATTCAGGTAGGCTACGCTTTAGCCAATACGATAGGTTCACTTTTGACGACGATGTCACACCGTTCAGAGGTGAAAGCTATTCTTGTACAAGGGTAACTTGGTCTGCATACGTTGATGATTTTCTATCGCTTAACGACTGTGAAGAACGTTTGGAAAATGTAAATTTAGATGTGACAAATTCTGGCCAAGCATTTGATAACAAATTCGAGTCAGGTGTGTACGTTGAAGGTGAAGTGAACACAGTTGGACGTAGACCTTTAATTAAGAATTGTGTAAGCAGCGGTGAATCAGTTGTTCGCTTCAATAACAAGGTAAGTGAGCTTCCGTCATGTTATACCGTCCAAGGACATGCGTACAGTGAGCGAGATTTTCGTCATTTAAATGTGGATGGCGATGATTTGAGTGATGATACAGACCACGATACGCCTGATTGGACCAGTTCTTCTTCAACGGACAGCGAAACAAACCTCCAGAGGTTCTCTTCTGGTGCCATTAGTCATCAAACATTTAGTTCAATATTCGCCCACGGGGCCACGGTCTCACTTAGAGCGAGGGCTGATAGAACTCTGACTGGGAGTCATAACAATCTTCTGTCGGCCTGGCTTCCTCATATCGACGATATCGAACACAACAATAAAAAGGGCCCGGTTGGACAGTCACGCTCAGCGCCAAATTCCTCCAGAAATAAGAGAAAAAACGCTCGCACACTTTCGGCCAAAAAGATTTTGGGTAGACACTTCTTCGAACCTGGCAAATCATCTGATGTTTGGTTTGAGTCCAGACCCACTGACAGAAGTAAGAACGATAACTGCGATAACAATGGTCCAGCATCGCCCACGACAATTAGTATCTCTAGCTCCAGCAACGGATCTAAGGTAGTCAGAATCTACCAAACAAACACAGAGCAGCCGAGACCAGCAGCGGAAGACAGCACCACAAACACCAACACCATGTTGAGCAACCACAACCACGATCATGAACTACTACCACCATCCGCCTCCGACTCTTCCAAGAAAGGAAAGAATCCAAACATTTATTCCTCCAGCTCTCTCCTTCGTTCCAAGAGTATGTTTACCAGCACTCCCTCCCTCTTCACCCGATCCTCTCCGGAAGAGAAGTTCTGGAAAAAAGAAATAAAAAAGGAAAAGGAGGAGAAGAAGAGATTAGAAGAGGAGAGGAAGAAACTTGAAAAGCAATCCAAGAAGGAGGAAAAAAAGAGGTTAAAGTCAGAGAAGAGAGCATCGACATTGAACGCAAAGAACATCCCAAAGGACTGGAATTACCGGGCAGGTCCAGTAGATCAGCTCCCCATGCGACGTGGTTTTCAGATGAGTGCAGTGCCTATTGAGTACACTGACAACCCGCGTTCATACCAACCAGCTCCCAACTCTGAGCACTACGCCATCCCGAGTGTGGTCGCAAGGGGAGGCGTGTATTCAAACGGTGCAAGTACAGCCGACATGATCCGGGTGGAGCAACTTTATGGAACCACTCAGCGACGTCCACCCACCGTCCACCACACAAGTTCTCATTACGCAACGCCTTATGGATATCATCCACCCAGGTTTGTGCATTTTTTCCCCTATTCTACTCGTTATTTTTTATGCCAGCGCATGTTTCTCTTTCATTTATTGTTTGCTATTTTATTATCCATCTTCCAATATTCCACTATAGATGTGTCAGGCTTGTTTTGAATATGGCTGTTGTTTCTGTTAACATCAGATGGTAGGGGATGTACAACAGAGGTGAGATGCAGAATGGCTCAGGCAAGAGCAGCTTTTCAATGTGCATTCCATTTTTGACAATAGAAACAAGAAAAAGAGTTCTTAAATGTTATGTAGAGCCTGTCTTAACATATGGATGTGAATTATGGACAATAGGACAACAGAAAAAAAAATCACTGGAGCCTGGAGAAATGTGGTTTTACAGAAGAATATTGAGAATACCATGGACAGCTAAGAAGAGTAATGAAAACGTTCTGAAAGAGGCCAAAGCAAACAGAGAGCTAATATCCAATATTGTGAAGAAACAATTATCATTTTTTGGCCATGTAATGAGAAGAGAACAGCTGAAATATATTGTGACAACTGGGAAAATTGAGGGACGAAGAGATAGAGAGAAGCAAAGAGAAAAGATACCAGACAGCTTAAGAAGGTCAACAGCAGCAATGATAAATAATAGTCAAGATCTAGAGCAAAGGCGCCTCTCAACAGCAGAGCTGGAAGCTGTCCGCAACCCACAGCTGATGGCCTGTGTCAAGATTATTGAACCAGGACCTTCTAGATCTTACTCCACCTCTTCGCGGTGCCTCCAAAAACTTACTAACCTGTCTAATCTGGCCAAACCAGTAGGGATCAAAGAGGGAAGAAAATCTGGTGCTCAAAAATAATATGCTGAAGTCGGATGTGTTGGGCCTAAAGGTGCAAATATTACAGTTAAACTGCAATACAACACATTGAACGTCCTTGTAAGGACGGATGATGAAGAGAGGACAATCAATTCCTCTTGTAGTCATCGGATGAACATCAGAAAGGAAGAAAGAAATGTTGAGTCTTTTTCCTTGTCGATGGTTAAATATAGGGAAGCTTGATGTATGTTTGCCAAAGTTTATTAACTTATATTGTATTATAACTGAACCTTGCTATACCACATCGTGAAATATCATACCGTACGGTATCATACCTTGCCATTCAATACTATATGTACCACACCAGTAATAGAAAACCCTTCGTACACAGCTTCGCAGCAGAATGCAATCTGATCATCAGAAGTGAACCCTGGAGCATGTGTTTGGGCCATTTAGCTACTTGACAGTTGGGGGTGGAAGGGAGGGGGCGTACCATACAATGCCATACCTTACCACGGCATATCATACTATACCATATCTGACATTACCATAGCGTACAGTCTATTGCTTTATGTGATCTGCAATCCTCTACAGTGTGCTCAATTGTGTGTTCTGTGTTGATTACTATTTACGTTATCGTTGGAATACCGGTTAATATGGCTGATAGGTGGCAAGAACTATTGAGGCTCACCCTGAACAGTGATCCTTTTTGCAGTTTCCTCATATTCCAAGTCCCGCTTACTGCTGGAGCTACTAAGTTTAGTACTCTGTGCACACCGTGAGCTGTTTGTTTCATCCGGATTGTGTTTCAATATTCCGATTGCTTGTTGAATGATGATATCGTACGACGGGGAATAGATGGCTGTGTTCACGTTCTGTGCAGTTTCACCGTATGTCTTTTGGCATATTCTGAGGCTGCTATGATGGGGACAGCAGCTACCTTTCTTTGTTTGAGAGATGAGATATTAATTCGGATGATTCCACTGGCACGGGCGGTTGAGCTATTATGGATTTTAATTCGTTTGCAGTGATACTGCTAACCATAACCATTGATGGTTCATACCATGGGATACCTTACCATAACATACTATACAACACTATGTTACATTACATTACATATGGAAAAGTGTTAATATCAGAGTTTATTGTGTTTTGTTCACTCAATGTAGTCTGTGTTTTGCCAAATCTTTCTGTTTCACTTTTCCTTTATAACTAACCACCATTGCCTCTAACATGCTTAGTTTGTTTGACAATGCCTTTTTCTCCACTTTTATATGAACATGGAGGAGGGGAGGTGAGGTGAACTGAGTGATCTAGAGGTGAGACGTCGGCCTCAGAGACAGAGAGGTCCTGGGTTCGATTCCCACCACAGGCGGAGGGCATTTAAAAATCAAAATCGAACCCGTGGTCTCTTCGTGGCTTTACCCTATCCCGGTCTCTGGGTAGTGAGATACGATGTTTAGCCCTCTCTGGGTAGTGAGATACGATGTGTAGCCCTCTCTGGGTAGTGAGATACGATGTTTAGCCCTCTCTGGGAAGTGAGATCCGATGTCTAGCCCTCTCTGGGTAGTGAGATCCGATGCCTAGCCCTCTCTGGGTAGTGAGATACGATGTTTACCCCATCTGGGTAGAGAGATACGATGTTTAGCCCTCTCTGTGTAGTGAGATCCGATGTCTAGTCCTTTCTGGGTAGTGAGATCAGATGTTTATTCCTCTCTGAGTAGTGAGATCCGATGTTTAGCCCTCTCTGGGTAGTGAGATCCGATGTTTAATCCTCTCTGGGTAGTGAGATCCGATGTCTATTCCTCTCTGGGTAGTGAGATCCGATGTCTAGCCCTCTCTGGGTAGTGAGATCCGATGTCTAGCCCTCTCTGGGTAGTGAGATCCGATGTCTAGCCCTCTCTGGGTAGTGAGATTCGATGTTTAGCCCTCTCTGGGTAGTGAGATATTATGTTTATCCCTCTCTGGGTAGTGAGATCCGATGTCTAGCCCCCGTGGTAGTGAGATCCGATGCCTAGTCCTCTCTGGGTAGTGAGATACAATGTCTAGCCCTCTCCGAAAAGGCGAAAAACAGGAAGTCGTCATGTGTGCACTCACGCACGTTAAAGAACCATTGACAGTTGAAAGTTGATAAGAGCAGGTCAAATAATGGCCGCTGTCCGGACAAAAAATTGTTAAGCAAATCTACACTTGACGAAGACGGATGTGTCGGGCCGAAATTCGCAGATGTGGCGGCGTTGCCGTAAACTAGCGGCACAACGCCCCCCCACACACACACACACACACACACATAGCGGGTGAGCGCCAAGAGGAGACACGTACGTGGACATACATACCTTTGGAAATCGTTAACCACCTTCACAAAGTGTAGTAGGTTTCTCCACCCTTCACAAACTGTAGTAGGTTTCTCCACCCTTCACAAACTGTAGTAGGTTTCTCCACCCTTCACAAACTGTAGTAGGTTTCTCCACCCAGTCGCTAACTTTGTTTGCGTCAACGCTGGCAACGTTGAATTGAGATCGAGACTTTCCTAGCGTTAATAGTCCATTCCAGCACAAGTATTGAGTCGTGTTATCCTCTTCTTCCTCTTCTTTCTTTCCTCATTTACATTTCACCATCGAGGGGAAATATAATTTGCGGTCTTTTGCTCTTTTCTATTTGCCTCTGCTGCTGGTATGTTTCCGAGTGCTTCTAATATTCCGTCACTCCATCTTTTTCGTAGTCGACCATTGGGTCAGGTATTCTCACAACGTTTGTTGAAGGCTCGTTGTGTTGTGTTTTGATCTTTCTGCCTCGTCACGTGGCCAAACCATTTTATCTGTTGTTTCTTTATATATTCAATGGCGGGGGCTATTCCTAGCTTTTTTTTCTGAGTTCTTCATTTCTGATCTTATCTCTCAGACTGTTTCCTGTCATTCGCCTGACACATTTCATCTCAGTAGAGGTTATTTTTCTTATTGTTCTTGCATCTAGGGTCCAGGTCTGGCATTGGTAACACAACGTTGGGATGAAGATTGTATTGTATAGTGCTCGTTTTGCCTCCAGAGTTATTTCCTTGTTGGACAATAGTGGTGATAACTGTCCGATGTTTTGACATGCTTTGTTGCATCTTGATTCTATCTCCGCTGTTTTAAAATAAATATTATAGAGTTGTGTTATCAACACGTGATAACGTATATGTCTAAATAGCGATGACAGCACAACATACGGTTTTTCTTCTACTTCTTGCACAATCATGACTCATTCTGGCTGGGATTTCAAATTCTGTTATAAAGTCTCCTGTCTTGTCTGTGTCTAGTACATAGTCAGCCCTAGATGATATGAACCAACTATTTTCGGCGTCTATGTGAGGTTTCTCTTGTTCCCATACTTACCCATTCCCAAAAATATCCCCTGAATTATCTACATGGACTGTTATCTACCTGTAATCATTAATTATAGGTTTTAATTTCCAACTGCAACCATTTTTGTAAGTATCTCCACGGCCGTTCCCAAAACTTACTTGTCCTCCATGTCACGTGTCGTCTAAATTAATGTCCTGGAGCGGTAAACACAACAACGGGGGGTGATTTGATCCTCAGTAGAACTTACCTATTATAATGTCAAGCCTAGTCCACAAAGGTGTAATCAAGGAAGGGGATTAGAAGGTTGGGGGGGGGGGGGGAATTCCCTTCTACTAATCATCATCAAGCACCGGGACTGCTGGCGTAAGTGATCATGTCTCTCCACAATTTTCGATCTCGACAGTTATTTATCATTTCCGTTGTTGACCTTCTGCCAAACCATTCTCTTAAGTTGTCTGGTATCTTTTCTCTTTTTCTCTTTGCTTCCCTCTATCTCTTCGTCCCTCAATGTTCCTAGTTTTTATAATATACTCCAGTTGTTCTCTTCTCATTACATGGCCAAAAAATGATGATTGTTTCTTCCTGATATTCCTTCTACTACGTGCTCTATAATGTCAGGCTAAGGTGTCACCTTACGTTACAAGGTGCCTGGTTCGAACATCGGAGTCCATATTGTTATTTCTTTTTCCACCGATGTCTGTCAAACAGGTCAGATCTAATGGATCATAGTTGTAGGTCAGATGTAGTGGATCATAGTTGTAGGTCAGATCTAGTGTATCATGGTTGTAGGTCAGATCTTGTGTATCATAGTTGTAGGTTAGTTCGAGTGTGTTATATTTGTAGATTAGATCGAGTGTGTCATATTTGTAGATTAGATCGAGTGTGTCATATTTGTAGGTTAGATCGAGTGTATCATAGTTCTAGGTTAGATCGAGTGTATCATAGTTCTAGGTTAGATCGAGTGTGTCATATTTGTAGATTAGATCGAGTGTGTCATATTTGTAGATTAGATCGAGTGTGTCATATTTGTAGATTAGATCGAGTGTGTCATATTGTAGATTAGATCGAGTGTGTCATATTTGTAGATTAGATCGAGTGTGTCATATTTGTAGGTTAGATCGAGTTTATCATAGTTCTAGGTTAGATCGAGTGTATCATAGTTCTAGGTTAGATCGAGTGTATCATAGTTCTAGGTTAGATCGAGTGTATCATAGTTCTAGGTTAGATCGAGTGTATCATAGTTCTAGGTTAGATCGAGTGTATCATAGTTCTAGGTTAGATCGAGTGTATCATAGTTCTAGGTTAGATCGAGTGTATCATAGTTCTAGGTTAGATCGAGTGTATCATAGTTCTAGGTTAGATCGAGGACATAGCAGGATTGATTGAGAATGGTTACAATGAAGGTCCAGAGTTCAATTGAAGAACGTAAAAGAAATGTAGCAGTTAAAATTAATTTTTTTAAAAATTGTCGGTTGCATGCCGCTGCCCAGACCAATTTTAAAAAAGAAAAGTAACATTTCTACCTTCAGTATAATACTAAACCGTCTGTTCTGGAATTACACTTTTGACCCATTTTGGAGAAATGCAAAGTAAAATAGGTCGGGTTCGATTCTGATCGACGGCTTCCGGATTCACCCAGCCTTAAATGAGTACATGATTTTAGTTTGGGAAAATAAAGCGGCACGGGCTTAAAACCGACCACATTACCCCAAAAATCATGTGCTGAAGGTCTATAAAAATTATGGTCACTAACGCCATATTTCTTATATGACACTTGGCGTAATGGGGCTCTCTAATTTTTTTATACTTGACATAAGGGACCATGTTCGAGGAACGTGTTGTACACCTTTGATGAGCCTAAAGTCTGTAGCGGCAACAAGTACTTACTAGCGATTTCTCCCCCCTCGATGGTCACACCCAAGTACAGGTGTGCATGATCGAATGTTATAAAACCTCTTATCTGTTGGAAGTCGACAAGAGTGGGCAAAAAAAAATGGCTTACAGCCCAGGGAAGACACTTCGGTTCTTTACTTTACTTATTATATAAAAAATGTTGGACATTATAGTGAAAGAAAGCAAAAATAAAAACATCAGCCTTAATAGTAAAAAAACAGAAGTAATGGTAGCAACACAGAAAAAGACATCACCTCAGTGCAAAATAAAGACAAGTGGAACAATATTAAAACAGGTAAATTAATTTAAATATTTGGGAACTTTGTTAACCTCAGACGGAAGATGTACAAAAGAGGTGAGATGCAGAATGGCTCAGGAAAAAGTAGCTTTCCAAAAAATGAGGAAGATACTATGCAATCCATTTTTGACAATAGAAACAAGAAAAAGAGTTCTTAAATGTTATGTAGAGCCACAGTATTAACATATGGATATGAATCATGGACAATAGGACAACAGACAAGAAAATCACAGGAATCTGTAGAAATGTGGTTTTACAGAAGAATGTTGAGAATACCATGGACAGCTAAGAAGAGTAATGAAAATGTTCTGAAAGGGTTCAAAGCAAAAAGAGAGCTAATTTCCTATATTAGGAAGAAACAATCATCATTTTTTGGCCAAGTAATGAGAAGAGAACACATATTGTAACAACTGGAAAAATTGAAGGGACGAAGAGATAGAGGGAAGCAAAGAGAAAAGATACCAGACAGCTTAAGAGAATGGCTAGGCAGAAGGTCAACCGGATTTGATAAATAACTCTCGAGATCGAAAGTTGTGGAGAGACATGATCATCTACTCCAGCAGGCATGGTACTTGATGATGATGATTATATCAAAACTGTGATTTAATATGTATTTGTTGAATTATGTTTGTTTTGTTGTTACATCACTTGGTACAGCCTTGTTGTTTTGTTGTTACATCACTTGGTACAGCCTTGTTGTTACATCACTTGGGACAGTCTTGTTGTTACATCACTTGAGACAGTCTTGTTGTTTTGTTGTTACATCACTTGGTACAGTCTTGTTGTTTTGTTGTTACATCACTTGGTACAGCCTTGTTGTTTTGTTGTTACATCACTTGGTACAGTCTTGTTGTTACATCACTTGGTACAGTCTTGTTGTTACATCACTTGGTACAGCCTTGTTGTTTTGTTGTTACATCACTTGGTACAGTCTTGTTGTTTGTTGTTACATCACTTGGTACAGTCTTGTTGTTTTGTTGTTACATCACTTGGTACAGTCTTGTTGTTTTGTTGTTACATCACTTGGTACAGTCTTGTTGTTTTGTTGTTACATCACTTGGTACAGCCTTGTTGTTTTGTTGTTACATCACTTGGTACAGTCTTGTTGTTTTGTTGTTACATCACTTGGGACAGTTTTGTTGTTACATCACTTGGTACAGTCTTGTTGTTTTGTTGTTACATCACTTGGTACAGTCTTGTTGTTTTGTTGTTACATCACTTGGGACAGTTTTGTTGTTACATCACTTGGTACAGTCTTGTTGTTTTGTTGTTACATCACTTGGGACAGTTTTGTTGTTATGTTGTTACATCACTTGGTACAGTCTTGTTGTTACATCACTTGAGACAGTCTTGTTGTTTTGTTGTTACATCACTTGGGACAGTCTTGTTGTTTTGTTGTTACATCACTTGGGACAGTCTTGTTGTTTTGTTGTTACATCACTTGGGACAGTCTTGTTGTTTTGTTGTTACATCACTTGGGACAGTTTTGTTGTTACATCACTTGGTACAGTCTTGTTGTTTTGTTGTTACATCACTTGGGACAGTTTTGTTGTTATGTTGTTACATCACTTGGTACAGTCTTGTTGTTACATCACTTGAGACAGTCTTGTTGTTTTGTTGTTACATCACTTGGGACAGTCTTGTTGTTTTGTTGTTACATCACTTGGGACAGTCTTGTTGTTTTGTTGTTACATCACTTGGGACAGTCTTGTTGTTTTGTTGTTACATCACTTGGTACAGTTTTGTTGTTACATCACTTGGGACGGTCTTGTTGTTTGTTGTAACATCACTTGGCACAGTTTTGTTGTTACATCACTTGGGACAGTCTTGTTGTTTGTTGTAACATCACTTGGTACAGTCTTGTTGTTTTGTTGTTACATCACTTGGTACAGTCTTGTTGTTTTGTTGTTACATCACTTGGGACAGTCTTGTTGTTTGTTGTAACATCACTTGGTACAGTCTTGTTGTTTTGTTGTAACATCACTTGGGACAGTCTTGTTGTTTGTTGTAACATCACTTGGTACAGTCTTGTTGTTTTGTTGTTACATCACTTGGTACAGTCTTGTTGTTTTGTTGTAACATCACTTGGTACAGTCTTGTTGTTTTGTTGTAACATCACTTGGTACAGTCTTGTTGTTTTGTTGTAACATCACTTGGTACAGTCTTGTTGTTTGTTGTTACATCACTTGGGACAGTTTTGTTGTTATGTTGTTACATCACTTGGTACAGTCTTGTTGTTACATCACTTGGTACAGTCTTGTTGTTTTGTTGTTACATCACTTGGTACAGTCTTGTTGTTTTGTTGTTACATCACTTGGTACAGTCTTGTTGTTTTGTTGTTACATCACTTGGGACAGTCTTGTTGTTTGTTGTAACATCACTTGGTACAGTCTTGTTGTTTTGTTGTAACATCACTTGGGACAGTCTTGTTGTTTGTTGTAACATCACTTGGTACAGTCTTGTTGTTTTGTTGTTACATCACTTGGTACAGTCTTGTTGTTTTGTTGTAACATCACTTGGTACAGTCTTGTTGTTTTGTTGTAACATCACTTGGTACAGTCTTGTTGTTTTGTTGTAACATCACTTGGTACAGTCTTGTTGTTTGTTGTTACATCACTTGGGACAGTTTTGTTGTTATGTTGTTACATCACTTGGTACAGTCTTGTTGTTACATCACTTGGTACAGTCTTGTTGTTTTGTTGTTACATCACTTGGTACAGTCTTGTTGTTTTGTTGTTACATCACTTGGTACAGTCTTGTTGTTTGTTGTAACATCACTTGGTACAGTCTTGTTGTTTTGTTGTAACATCACTTGGGACAGTCTTGTTGTTTGTTGTAACATCACTTGGTACAGTCTTGTTGTTTTGTTGTTACATCACTTGGTACAGTCTTGTTGTTTTGTTGTAACATCACTTGGTACAGTCTTGTTGTTTTGTTGTAACATCACTTGGTACAGTCTTGTTGTTTTGTTGTAACATCACTTGGTACAGTCTTGTTGTTTTGTTGTTACATCACTTGGTACAGTCTTGTTGTTTTGTTGTTACATCACTTGGTACAGTCTTGTTGTTTTGTTGTTACATCACTTGGTACAGCCTTGTTGTTTTTTTGTTACATAACTTGGTACAGTCTTGTTGTTTTGTTGTTACATCACTTGGGACAGTTTTGTTGTTACATCACTTGGGACAGTCTTGTTGTTTTGTTGTTACATCATTTGGGACAGTCTTGTTGTTACATCACTTGGGACAGTCTTGTTGTTTTGTTGTTACATCACTTGGGACAGTTTTGTTGTTACATCACTTGGGACAGTCTTGTTGTTTTGTTGTTACATCACTTGGGACAGTCTTGTTGTTTTGTTGTTACATCAATTTGTTCAGTCTTGTTATAGTCCACCTACTGCAGAGCTTTATAAGATGTAGAGAGAAATAGAGAGATGTGTATACATTTTATTACATTAAGTGTCCTTCCACCTCTACTCTTTCATTTGATATTCCCACTCTTAAATGTGTGCAATGGCGTTGTATCTACGGCCGTCTACAAATAGTTCATTCCATATTACTTGAGGCCAAAGCAAAAACCTAGCTAATTTCCAATATTAAGAAGAAACAAGCATAATTTTTTGGTCACGTAATGAGAAGGGAACAACTGGGATGTATTGTATCAACTGGGAACACTGAGGACGAAGAGATAGAGGGAAGCAAAGATAAAAGATACCAGACAGCTTAAGAGAATGGCTTGGCAGAAGGTAAACAACAGAAATGATAAATAACTGTCGAGATTGAAAATTGTGGAGAGACATGATCACCTACACCAGCAGGCATGGTACTTGATGATCACATGTACAAACGAGGTCTTGACTTGGGAATGCCCGAGGTGGAGCTTGTTTTACTGGCAGGAGCGGTCGTGTATGTGTCATTTATGTACACGTTGCTTTGTTCGTTGTACGTGCGGGTCACCACAGCTGATATCAACACCAAGCATTGACATCCTGGTCGCACAATGCTTGTTTATCACATCTCTATCATCCCCATTGTCAACACTCCTTTTCTTATTTATATTTACTCATTTAATTATGCTTTCAATTTCCTCCCTATCTGCTCTTTCTTTCTTTTCTTTCTTTCTTTCATTTGTACTACCACATTGTCACTTTCTTTCTATCATTATCCCAACATTCACTTGCCATCGTCGTCTTTTTCTCATTGTATCCACACCCTCTCATGTCTTACCATTTCTCCCCACATTCCTCCATGTTATTCCATCTTCTACCCCAATCTCCTTCTATTTCTGACATTATTATTATTTCTACTTCTGTCCTCTCATTCTTCCCCACATTACCCCCTTCTCCTCTCATGTCGTCCAATGACTCACCCACCCCTCGCATTACCCCATCCTCCTCATAGTGCCATCCCATTACCTCCTCCTCTCCTGTCTTCTCATTACTCACCTGTCCTCCCATTACCCACTTTTCCTCACCTCTCCTCCCGTTACTCACTTCATCTCACCTTCTCTCATTACTCACCCCATCTGTCCTCCCATTACCCACTTTTCTCACCTCTCCTCCCATTATTCACCTCACCTTCTCTCATTACTCATCTCTCCTGTCCTCCCATTACTTATTTCTCCTCACCTCTCCTCCCATTATTCACTTCTCCTCACCTCTCCTCCCATTACTCACCTCACCTCACCTTCTCTCATTACTCATCCCTCCTGTCCTTCCATTACTCATTTCTCCTCACCTCTCCTCCCATTATTCATTTCTCCACACCTCTCCTCCCATTATACACTTCACCTCACCTCTCCTCACATTAATCACCTCTCCTGTTCTCCCACAACCTAGACCTTCTCTCCTGTTCTCCCACAACCTACACCTCCTCTCTTGTCCTCCTATTCCTTCTCTCACCATGCCCTTTCTTCACTCACTCCATAACACAGAACTCAACTCCTCAGCCGTGTCTATCTTATCAACACAAACACCTTCCTGTAGGACCTAATGCGACTGCCCTACCGCGCCCCGCCCTTGGTAGTCAGACAGTCACGAAGAAAGCCCCCAGCTGTGGCCGTGTTGTTTATTGCTCTGGCTGGTTCATGCAGTGTCGGCGCATTCTTGATCTTTATATAATCAAGTCTACACAAAAATGGGGACTCCCTGGTGTGGTGCTGCAAAAACCATTCGTGTCTTTTTCTTGATTATTCCGGTTTGGGGGGGGGGGCGGTAGAGAGGAGAGAGATAGTTGTGTTGCATACAAAGAGATTGTAACACAAAACTTTCTATAATCCCAAACAGGAGCTGTTTCAGTTTAACTGAGAAGACATTCTTGTGTAATCCCGACAGTTCTCACACGAAGTCTACTGTTCCAGGTCTACACTGCGCAGTTTCTCTCAAATTTGTATTTTAGTTCTAATCATTAAAACGTTGCTACAAATACGAATGAGGATATTTCAAGAAGACTACATTCTCCCTCTTTCTTGAGATTAATATTTTATTGGAGTGGTTTAACTTTGGAGCACCATTATCATCGAGTGGCATCTTCGCACGAAGGTTGACTACCATGGAGCGCCATTCCGCTCTGTCTCTTGCTTTGATGCTAAAGTTTGTGTATAGACTGTTTTGATGTTACTCGTCCATTTTAGTCTTGGTCTGACTTTTCTACCCTGTATTGTCCCCTCATTTACTTCTCATACACTTCTTAAGTCAGGACTTAGTGCTGTAATCATTTACTTCTCACACACTTCTTAAGTCTGGACTTAGTGCTGTAATCATTACTTCTCACACACTTCTTAAGTCAAGACTTAGTGCTGTAATCATTTACTTCTCACACACTTCTTAAGTCTGACTTAGTGCTGTAATCATTTACTTCTCACACACTTCTTAAGTCAAGACTTAGTGCTGTAATCATTTACTTCTCACACACTTCTTAAGTCAGGACTTAGTGCTGTAATCATTTACTTCTCACACACTTCTTAAGTCAGGACTTAGTGCTGTAATCATTTACTTCTCACACACTTCTTAAGTCAGGACTTAGTGCTGTAATCATTTACTTCTCACACACTTCTTAAGTCAGGACTTAGTGCTGTAATCATTTACTTCTCACACACTTCTTAAGTCAGGACTTAGTGCTGTAATCATTTACTTCTCATACACTTCTTAAGTCAGGACTTAGTGCTGTAATCATTTACTTCTCACACACTTCTTAAGTCAGGACTTAGTGCTGTAATCATTTACTTCTCACACACTTCTTAGTCAGGACTTAGTGCTGTAATCATTTACTTTCTCACACACTTCTTAAGTCAGGACTTAGTGCTGTAATCATTTACTTCTCATACACTTCTTAAGTCAGGACTTAGTGCTGTAATCATTTACTTCTCATACACTACTTAAGTCAGGACTTAAGTGCTGTAATCATTTACTTCTCTCACACTTCTTAAGTCAGGACTTAAGTGCTGTAATCATTTACTTCTCTCACACTTCTTAAGTCAGGACTTAAGTGCTGTAATCATTTACTTCTCTCACACTTCTTAAGTCAGGACTTAAGTGCTGTAATCATTTACTTCTCTCACACATCTTAAGTCAGGACTTAAGTGCTGTAATCATTTACTTCTCACACACTTCTTAAGTCTGGACTTAGTGCTGTAATCATTTACTTCTCTCACACTTCTTAAGTCAGGACTAAGTGCTGTAATCATTTACTTCTCACACACTTCTTAAGTCAGTGACACTACCTTTACGTAGCGTCTCACTTGTCGGAGTCAGGGAGTGGCACAGTCGCTAGTGAAAATGACCTGCTGGGGAGAAGAGATTATGTTCGATCCTGATTAACGGTTGTTATTTTCACACAACCTTACATTTGGACTGTGAGCCGCGACAGTTCAGTGGTTAGTGACTGGACTAATAACTGGACAAGAGGTCGGGTTCCATCCTGATCGACGGCTTCTGGGTTCACTCAGCCTTAAATGGGTATATAACTTTTTCTGGAAAAGTGAAGCGGCACGTGCGTAATACCGACCACATTACCCCAAACATAATGTGCTGAAGGTCTGTACAAATGATGGTCACTAACACCATATTTCCTATAGACCACGTGCGTGATGGGGCTCTTTACTTTAAGTATGGACCAGAAATCCCTTTCTGAACATGGTACAGCGTAGATCAAAATACCCACATCACAAAACAGATAAACACTGACATCGCATGCCCCACCCGAGGCGTGATGAGGGTTCTTGATTTCCGTTTACGATTTGTTCTGTCTGGCCCATCCTTTACCAACACAACTCAGTCGATTGATCCTGACAACGGCAGAAATTTCAGTTCACTCTCGTCCTATATTGAAAACAGAACTCTCCTTTCAATTAAATATCTTGTTTGTCGTTGTTAGCATGGCATTGTTACCTCCTTGTTTTAGCCAGTCTGAGTAAGTCAAGTACGAGACTTGAACCGGCGTCTTAGCACGCGAGTTTTCACCCATATGTGCTCGGCCGCCTATCCCGAAATGTTCGAAGACTTCTGGATACTGTCGCTTCAAGCATCGAAACTCACGATGTGAGGCGGAATTTCTCACCTTCCCACTGTACTACCCTGGTACCCATTTCTGCCAGCGGCTGGGTCGACCGTGGGGTATTTTTTTTTTTCAACTACGAGTACAACTCACTTTGATTCCAGTGGGAATCGAACACGGGTTGTCCGAACGTCGGTAGCGCAGTCTGGTGGTTTTCCCAACTAGGCTACCGAGGCCCCGGCCAGTCTTATTTAGGTCTAATAACTTCACGTTTCTTATACACGAGAATTATAAAAATATAGAAAAAATGGTATGACTGCAACTGCAACTTGGCACTTTGATCCATTTCTTTGTCTTCAACCTGTTCAAGTACAATAATACCGCTGCTACTCAATGGTTGTAAACCATCCTAAGTGTTTACTCGAGTACTTATATCTGTGTATGTGTTGTTTAATATTAGGAAGAACCAATCATCATTTTTTGGCCACGTAATGAGAAGAGAACTACTAGAATATATCGTAACAACTGGGAAAATTGAGGGACGAAAAGGTAGAGGAAAGCAAAAAGGAAAAAAAATACCAGACAGCTTACGAGAATGGCTGGCAGGAGGTCAACTACAGAAATGATAAATAACTGTCGAGATCGATTGTGGAGAGACATGATCACCTACGCCAGCAGGCCCGGTACTGGATGATGTGTTGTTTATTGTTCCTGCTGAAGGCGTAATAGCCGCAACGTCGTTCGATTTTGTGTTTCCATTACTCACGTAAAGCTGTAACTATACCATTGTTTAAATATATATCATCATGTACCATGCCGGTTGGCGTAGGCGATCATGTCCCTCCACAATCTTCTATCTACAGTGCATCGTATCAGTTCTGTTGTTGACTGTTTTCCATGCCATGACACCAAGCTATCCAGTATTTTCTCTCTTTGTCGTCCGCGATCTCTCTTTCCTTTTATTTTGCCAGTTGTAACCAAGTATTCCAACTTTCCTCTTCTCATGATGTGCCCGAAAAATGTTGATTGCTTCTTTCTGATGTTTTTTAAGAGCTCCCTTTTTGTGTTGGCCTCTTTGAGAACTTCCTCATTGTGATTTGTCATCAGGCAATATAAGAAGGTAGTTTGCCATTCCTTTCCTTCTTGGCAGTGACTGTACTAGTCGGAGATCACAGCCATTGTCTCTCTACATGAGATCCTCTGCCTGCCATCGCGGTGTGGGGACCATAACCGGCACTACTTGTCGGCTGCTCCCACAACACCATCCACCACCTGCTCCAATGGCTTCACATAACCCGATATGATCGATATTATTGATGCTTTATAAGGAAATACGCGCTCTGTTGAATGTTGTTGGTGATCAGTTGGTAGTGTTCTGTTGAATGTTGTTGGTGATCAGTTGGTAGTGTTCTGTTGAATGTTGTTGGTGATTAATTGGTAGTGCTCTGTTGAATGTTGTTGGTGATCAGTTGATAGTGCTCTGTTAAATGTTGTTGGTGATCAGTTGGTAGTGCTCTGTTGAATGTTTTGGTGATCAGTTGGTAGTGTTCTGTTGAATGTTGTTGGTGATCAGTTGATAGTGCTCTGTTGAATGTTGTTGGTGATCAGTTGGTAGTGCTCTGTTGAATGTTGTTGGTGATCAGTTGGTAGTGCTCTGTTGAATGTTGTTGGTGATCAGTTGGTAGTGCTCTGTTGAATGTTGTTGGTGATCAGTTGGTAGTGCTCTGTTGAATGTTGTTGGTGATCAGTTGGTAGTGCTCTGTTGGATGTTGTTGTGATCAGTTGGTAGTGCTCTGTTGGATGTTGTTGGTGATCAGTTGGTAGTGGTGTTACACAAAATCAAATCAGTGGCGGATTTTTATTGAAAGCACAAATCTACATTTAAAACTTCATCATTATCGAGTGTCGTCTCCGCATCAACGATTGGCTACCATGGAACGCCATCCCGCTCAATCTCTTGCTTTGTAGGTTGTCATAGGCTGACTAGTCCATCTCTATATCAAAGGTTGGCTACCATGGAACGCCATCCCGCTCAATCTCTTGCTTTGTAGGTTGTCATAGGCTGACTTGTCCATCTCTACATCAAAGGTTGGCTACCATGGAACGCCATCCCGCTCAATCTCTTGCTTTGTAGGTTGTCATAGGCTGACTTGTCCATCTCTACATCAAAGGTTGGCTACCATGGAACGCCATCCCGCTTAATCTCTTGCTTTGTAGGTTGTCATAGGCTGACTTGTCCATCTCTACATCAAAGGTTGCTACCATGGAACGCCATCCCGCTCAATCTCTTGCTTTGTAGGTTGTCATAGGCTGACTTGTCCATCTCTACATCAAAGGTTGGCTACCATGGAACGCCATCCCGCTCAATCTCTTGCTTTGTAGGTTGTCATAGGCTGACTTGTCCATCTCTACATCAAAGGTTGGCTACCATGGAACGCCATCCCGCTCAATCTCTTGCTTTGTAGGTTGTCATAGGCTGACTTGTCCATCTCTACATCAAAGGTTGGTTACCATGGAACGCCATCCCGCTCAATCTCTTGCTTTGTAGGTTGTCATAGGCTGACTTGTCCATCTCTACATCAAAGGTTGGTTACCATGGAACGCCATCCCGCTCAATCTCTTGCTTTGTAGGTTGTCATAGGCTGACTTGTCCATCTCTACATCAAAGGTTGGCTACCATGGAGCGCCATCCCGTTCAATCTCTTGCTTTGTAGGTTGTCATAGGCTGACTTGTCCATCTCTACATCAAAGGTTGGCTACCATGGAACGCCATCCGCTCAATCTCTTGCTTTGTAGGTTGTCATAGGCTGACTAGTCCATCTCTACATCAAAGGTTGGTTACCATGGAGCGCCATCCCGCTCAATCTCTTGCTTTGTAGGTTGTCATAGGCTGACTTGTCCATCTCTACATCAAAGGTTGGCTACCATTGAGCGCCATTCCACTCTGTCTCTTGCTTTGATAGTGCAGGTTGTCATAGGTTGACTTGTCCTTGTATTGTTACTCGTCCATATTAGCCTTAGTCTGCCTCTGTCTCTTTTACCTTGTATTTTACATTTAAAACAAATGAAAAATATCTTCTCTAACAGCGTACACCTCTAGATGTCAATATTAATAAGTTTGAAGAAATCATTCGTCAGCTCAAGACTGGTGACATCTACATACATCTTGTCCTGGTATGGTACCAGTGATGGCCACAAGAACCTTCTCTGTTCACCTTCATGCATTGGGCATGTTTGTAGCCGATGTTCAGCAGTCACTTTGCCTGTGCCACAGTCACATTCATCAGATGTTCATATCACTATGGTTTAGTAAGGCGATACTCCAATCTGTTGTAATATATAAAGGTAAAGTACGGGACTTGAACCGGCGTCTTAGCACGCGAGTTTCCACCCATATGTGCTCGGCCGCCTATCCAGAAATGTTCGGAGATTTCTGTTTAGTGTCGCCTCAAGCATCGAAACTCAGATGCGAACCGACAATCCTCACCTCCCCATGGTAATACTCTGGTACCCATTTCTGCCAACGGCTGGGTCGACTGTTGTAGTATATAACATTGTGGTTTTGTTGGAGGTAAAGGCACGAATAACGCCATATACATCATAAGATCTTTAGTAGAAAGAGCCAAAGAGGTTAAAACAGATCTATACCTATGTATCATAGATTATACCAAAGCATTTAACAAAGTAAAGCACCAAGAAGTACTCCTAATTTTAGAAAGTATAAACGTAGACAGCAAAGATCTCACAATAATAAAGAACGTTTACTGGCAACAAATAGCGGCCATAAGAACTGGAAATCAATTGAAAAGGATGTCTAAGAAGAATTCTGAATATGACAAGAAGAGACAGAATGAGAAATGAAATGGGGCACGGCTGTTTAATTTTATATAAAAGTTGCATTTTCGTTCCTTCATTATGATCATCCTACCCTGGTACATTCCCCTCATCATTAAAATTGATATATTTTTTGCAAGTGGTCTTGCTTGCTTGCATTCGCCCGATGACTAAAGTATTCTAGAGTATTCGTAGACTGTAGAATTCCTCTTCGTCATCCGCCCTTAAAAGGACATTAAGTGGACGTGTCTGCGTTGTGTTGTGGTTTACAGTATAACTGTTATATTTGCGCCTTTCGGCCCAACACATCCGACTTCAGCACAACATTTTTGAGTACCGGGTTGTATTCCCTCTTCGATCCCTGCTCGCTTGGCCAGACTAGACATGTTAGTCTGTTACTAGAGGCACCACGGAGAGGTGGAGCAGGGTCTGGATGGTTTTTGGTTCACCGATCCTGGCACAAGCCATCAGCTGTGGGTCGCTGACAACTTCCAGCTCTGGTGCTGTCAGGCGCGTCTTCGCCTCAGCAAGTGGTCTTAATTTCTGACACCACACGCACACACAAAACTGGACTACAAGGACAAGGGTAGGGTTTCGATCCCAACCGACGGCTTCCAGGTTCACCCAGCCTTAAATGGGTACCGGATTTTTTCTGGGAAAGTAATCAGCACGGCGTAATACCGACCACATTACCCCAAAAATCATGTGCTGAAGGTCTGTAAAATATAGGGTCACTAACACCATATTCCCCTATACGCCACTTGGCGTGACGGGGGTACTTGACTACATTTTTACAATAAAGCAATCAACTGTCAGTGTTTATTGTTTTTTATTGATCGTTATAGGGGTGGGGAGGGTGCCGTGTAGTCTAGAGCTACGATGTCGGCCTCAAGACAGGAAGGATCCTGGTTCAAAGCTCACCAGAAGTAATGGTGATTTTTTCAAAAATAGAAAGAAATTAATTCGTGATTTCTTGATGACGTTACTCTCCCCTGATCTCTTGGGTAGTGAGATCCGATGTCTAGAAGTCTCAGATTACGCCAATAAACAATAGGACATGTGTGCACTCGCGCACGTTAAAGATCCATTGGTAGTTAAAAAATGGAAAAAGTAGGCCATAAATATGGCCTCTACCCGGGCAAATGTCCACAGAAATCTTCCCTCTACGTGGATTCTAGGCCGTGCTACGGAGCTCGTGCAATTGAGCTAGACTTCTTCTCGGCTTGTCTTGAGGGAGATATCGGAGCATCTATGGATTTATCCGGTGTGCAGTGATCCTAACAAGCAAACAGAGAGATCGTTCCGATTGTGATGAATGTCCATTTATTTCTCATTTTGAATTTTGTTGCTGGAGAACGTATGGTTATCTTACAACCTTATCCTACACCCTGACCCTACATCCTATACCCTACACCCTAACACTACATCCTATACCCTACACCCTAACCCTACATCCTATACCCTACACCCTAACACTACACCCTATACCCTACACCCTAACACTACACCCTATACCCTACATCCTATACCCTACACCCTATACCCTACATCCTATACCCTCCACCGTAACCCTACATCCTATACCCTACACCCTAACACTACATCCTATACCCTACACCCTAACACTACATCCTATACCCTACACCCTAACACTACACCCTAACACTACATCCTATACCCTACACCCTAACACTACATCCTATACCCTACACCCTAACCCTACATCCTATACCCTACCTCCTATATCCTACACCCTAACCCTACATCCTATACCCTACCTCCTATATCCTACACCCTAACGCTACATCCTATATCCTACCTCCTATATCCTACACCCTAACGCTACATCCTATACCCTACCTCCTATATCCTACACCCTAACGCTACATCCTATATCCTACCTCCTATATCCTACACCCTAACCCTACATCCTATACCCTACCTCCTATATCCTACACCCTAACGCTACATCCTATATCCTACCTCCTATATCCTACACCCTAACGCTACATCCTATATCCTACAACCTAACCCTACATCCTACACCCGACCCTATACCCTAACCATACATCCTATACCCTACACCCTAACCCTACATCCTATACCCTACACCCTAACCATACATCCTATACCCTACACCCTCTTCCTACATCCTACACCCTACATCCTATACCCTACACCCTAACCCTATACCCTACACCCTAACCCTACATCCTATATCATCCACCATAACGCTACATCCTACCCCCTACACCCTAACGCTACACCCTATACCCTATACCCTACACCTAACGCTACATCCTATGCCCTACATCCTATACCCTACATCCTGTACCCTAACCCTACTACCTCACCTACATCCTGCACATCCACGTCAAGCCATCATCATGAGTGCCTGTAGTGTCAGTTTCTGAAAGAATGATCTTGGAATTATGAAAGTTTTCAGAAACAATTGATGCAGTATCAACATAATGGTCGTGTAGAGTTTGTTGATTTCTTCATTTGTGCATATCTATAACCGACTCCTTCTTCTCAAATTGAGTTCACCTGTTTTCAAGTCAACATTAACTGTCTGTCCAAAGAAAGCCATGGAGAGGAAGTCTAACTGATGCCAGTAGAAAGATCTACAAAATAAGTTAACATAATCGTAGAACTCTTTACTAAAATGGAAAACTGGAAAGAAATAACGATAGAACCAGAGGGATAAAGGCCGCTGGTCAAGCAGTCGTCACGACGTGTGAGACTCAGGATTTTTATTTCACCACGATAGAAAAAATCCTTTCGGTCTACCGCGGGCTTCCAACACCGTACGCCGGCCTTTCAGCTAGCGAAACAGTGGTTTTAGCCGCAGTTCCACGCGCACCTCGCTTCTTTAAATCTACCTCCACAATCCTTACATCTATGTCCAACAAAATCTGTAAATCTACCTCCACCAATCCTTACATCTATGTCCAACAAAATCTGTAAACCTACCTCCACCAATCCTTACATCTATGTCCAACAAAATCTGTAAACCTACCTCCACCAATCCTTACATCTATGTCCAACAAAATCTGTAAACCTACCTCCACCAATCCTTACATCTATGTCCAACAAAATCTGTAAACCTACCTCCACCAATCCTTACATCTATGTCCAACAAAATCTGTAAACCTACCTCCAACAAATTCTTACATCTATGTCCAACAAATCTGTAAACCTACCTCCACCAATCCTTACATCTATGTCCAACAAAATCTGTAAACTACCTCCACCAATCCTTACATCTATGTCCAACAAAATCTGTAAACCTATCCCCACCAATCCTTACATCTATGTCCAACAAAATCTGTAAACCTACCTCCACCAATCCTTACATCTATGTCCAACAAAATCTGTAAACCTACCTCCACCAATCCTTACATCTATGTCCAACAAAATCTGTAAACCTACCTCCACCAATCCTTACATCTATGTCCAACAAAATCTGTAAACCTACCTCCACAAATCTCTAAACCTACCTCCACAAATCTCTAAACTTACCTCCACAAATCTCTGAACCTACCTCCACAAATCTCTAAACTTACCTCCACAAATCTCTAAACCTACTCCACAAATCTCTAAACCTACCTCCACAAATCTCTAAACTTACCTCCACAAATTTCTAAACCTACCTCCACAAATCTCTAAACCTACCTCCACAAATCTCTAAACCTGCCTCCACAAATCTCTAAACCTGCCTCACAAATCTCTAAACCTACCTCCACAAATCTCTAAACCTGCCTCCACAAATCTCTAAACCTACCTCCACAAATCTCTAAACCTACCTCCACAAATCTCTAAACCTGCCTCCACAAATCTCTAAACCTACCTCCACAAATCTCTAAACCTGCCTCCACAAATCTCTAAACCTACCTCCACAAATCTCTAAACTACCTCCACAAATCTCTAAACCTACCTCCACTAATCCTAAATGACCCCCACAAACTCTAAACCTCCACCAGCCTTGAAACCCCTCTCTCAAACTGTAACCTTAATACTACCTGACACGGATCTAAACCACAACAGCTTCGAGGGAGGGAGACGCCAGACAGAATTCGAACCAAACAATCAACAAACCAGAAGCACGTTGTACTTTGTTTTTTTTTTTTTTTCCTGTTGTTGTTTATTTGTCATTTTATCTGAATGCTGTCAAACATACCTCTTCCTCCTAGTTATTCGCGCACATCTTATCCTCGACACCACCCCCCCCCCCCCTTTTTACCCCCTTGTTTCCCGCCTGATCCCTTTTATTTTCGCTTCCTCAATAATCTCCTGTATACATTTTTAGTTGTGACACTAACCTGACCCGAACCAAAAATCGCGAGGGAGCTTTGGGCGTTATTAGAATTGTCAATGTCAAGTCTGAGTTATCGGCCAAGGTCAGAGTTTACATTTCAGATTTAATACTTTTATACCCGCGTTTCATACATACGGCGGGGTGGTTTTAGTGTCATGTCTCGTACATACGGCGGGGTGGTTTTAGTGTCATGTATCGTACATGCAACGGGGTGATTTTAGTGTCATGTATCGTACATACGGCGGGGTGGTTTTAGTGTCATGTATCGTACATACGGCGGGGTGGTTTTAGTGTCATGTATCGTACATACGGGGGGGTTTTTAGTGTCATGTATCGTACATACGGCGGGGTGGTTTTAGTGTCATGTCTCGTACATACGGCGGGTGGTTTTAGTGTCATGTCTCGTACATGCAACGGGGTGGTTTTAGTGTCATGTCTCGTACATGCAACGGGGTGGTTTTAGTGTCATGTCTCGTACATGCAACGGGTGGTTTTAGTGCCACGTTTAATACATACGGCGGGGTGGTTTTAGTGTCATGTTTCATACATACGGCGGGGTGGTTTTAGTGTCATATTCATACATACGGCGGGGTGGTTTTAGTGCCACGTCTCGTACATACGGCGGGGTGGTTTTAGTGTCATGTTTCATACATACGGCGGGGTGGTTTTAGTGTCATGTTTCATATATACGGGGGGGTGGTTTTAGTGTCATGTTTCATATATACGGCGGGGTGGATTTAGTGTCATGTTTCATACATACGGCGGGGTGGTTTTAGTGTCACGTCTCGTACATACGGCGGGGTGGCTTCAGTGCCACGTTTTCATACATACGGCGGGTGGCTTTAGTGCCACGTTTCATACATACGGCGGGGTGGTTTTAGTGTAACGTCTCGTACATACGGCGGGGTGGTTTTTAGTGTCAGGTACGGCGGGTGGCTTTAGTACAGTCGGGGAACTTTAGTGGCACGTTTCATACATAACGGCGGGTGGTTTTAGTGTCACGTCTAATACATACGGCGGGGTGGTTTGTGTCACGTCTCGTACATACGGCGGGGTGGCTTTAGTGCCACGTTTCATACATACGGCGGGGTGGCTTTAGTGCCACGTTTCATACATACGGCGGGGTTTTTAGTGTCACGTCTAATACATACGGCGGGGTGGTTTAGTGCCACGTTTAGTACATACGGCGGGTGGTTTTAGTGCCACGTTTCATACATACGGCGGGGTGGCTTTAGTGCCACGTTTCATACATACGGTGGGGTGGCTTTAGTGCCACGTTTCATGCATACGCGGGGTGGCTTTAGTGCAACGTTTCATGCATACGGCGGGGTGGTTTAGTGTCACGTCTCGTACATACGGCGGGGTGGCTTTAGTGCCACGTTTCATACATACGGCGGGGTGGCTTTAGTGCCACGTTTCATACATACGGCGAGGTGGTTTTAGTGTCACGTCTCATACATACGGCGGGGTGGCTTTAGTGCCACGTTTTCATACATACGGCGGGGTGGTTTTAGTGCCACGTTTCATACATACGGCGGGTGGTTTTAGTGTCACGTCTCATACATACGGCGGGGTGGCTTTAGTGCACGTTTTCATACATCGGCGGGGTGGTTTAGTGCACGCTTCATACATACGGGGTGGTTTTTAGTGTCACGTCTCATACATACGGCGGTGGCTTTAGTGCCACGCTTCATACATACGGCAGGGTTGTGTCTGCGTACAGATACATTGTGAATGTTGAGGTTACCACGGACAGGGAAGAAGTAACGAGAACTTTTTGAGAGAGAAAGTGGAAACACGATGCCAGCGTCTGAAGGAAGTAATGAAAACGTTTGGTCATTGGAAAAGGGGAGGGGGAGGGGATAGGTGGTCTATTTTGTGACAATGGACAGATGTGAGGGTTGAAGAGGAAGAGAGGAACAGAGAGGAATATTGTGGCTATTTTTGGAGAGTGGTTTTTGTAGGTATGGCAGTTTGAAAAGTTGGTTTTTATAGTTGGACAATTTGAAAGAGGTTGTATTTTGGTATGGGACAATTTGAAGAGTGGCCTTTTGGCTAAGATCAGAGTGTAGTACCTATTTTTATCAGCTTAATTTCTGATACGAGACAATTTGGGTCACTGCGATACTAAACTGATTTTTGGATCTCGAATAGATGCCCGGATGCCTCCGCTCTCGTCACGGGTCGACCCGGTATTGTAGTTCTTCAGACTAGTCCAATATTTTGGGAGCCGCGATAGCTCAGTGGTTAGGGAGCCGCGATAGCTCAGTGGTTAGGGAGCCGCGATAGCTCAGTGGTTAGGGAGCCGCGATAGCTCAGTGGTTAGGGAGCCGCGATAGCTCAGTGGTTAGGGAGCCGCGATAGCTCAGTGTTAGTGTGATAGACTACAAAATGACAAGAGGTCGGGTTCGGTCCTGACCGACAGTTTCCGGGTTCACCAGCCTTAAATGAGTACGGGATTTTTCCTGGGAAAGTAAAGCGGCACGGTCGTATTATCAACTGCATTACCCCAAAAATGTGCCAAGGTCTATAAAGATTATTGTCACGAACACCATATCCGCCATGAGGTGTGACGGGCTCTTTGCTTTCTTTTTTTACTTTATATCTTCTTCTTCTTTCCTTCCTTATCTGCCTTTCAGCGTCGAGAGGAGATATAATTTGCGGTCTTTTGCTCTTCTGTTAGCCTCTGCTGCTGTTATATTTCCTAGTGCTTCTAATATTCCATCGATTCACCTTTTTCGTGGTCGACCCTTGGTCTGGTGTTCTCACAACGTTTGTTGAAGTCGTTGTGTTGTGTTTTGATAGTTCTGCTTTGTCACGTTGCCAACCAATTTATCTGTTGTTTCCTTATATATTCTATGACGGGGTCTATTCCTAGCTTTTTTCTGATTTCTTCATTTCTGATCTTATCTATCATACTGACTCCTTTCATTCGTCTAACACATTTTCATCTCAGTAGAGGTTATTTTTTCTTATTGTTCTTACTCTAGGGTCCAGGTCTGGCATGGTAGCACAACGTTGGGATGAAAATTGTATTGTATACGTTCGTTTTGCCTCTAGAGTTATTTCCTTGTTGGGACAATAGTGGTGAAAACTGTCCAATGATTTGACAAGCTTTGTTGTATCTTGATTCTATCTCTGCTGTTTGAGAATTATCGTTTTGTCGCTAAACTTCCAAGGTATACTTTACATAAGAGACCACATTCCTGGACTGTGATGTATACCTTTTATGAGCCTAATTTCTGTATCGGCAACAAGTACTCGCTAGCGAATTCTGCATTCAATGGCCACACACAAGCAAATGAGTGCATGCATGTTAAGAACGTCTTAGCGTATAGGAGATCCAAAGAATAAGCCCCCCCCCCCCCCCAAAATAAAAAAATAAAAAACAATGACCTCATCCCGGGAAAAATGAAGTTTAAAAATGTATCTAAAGACTTCAAAATCTCGGCGAGGAAAAAAAATGAGGGTACCCTGAAATCGGAAAAGACCTGCCTGTACGGCGAGGGACATCTGAGAACGGCTGTCGTGTGAGAAATATGAAAAAGTGGATATTCACGCAGAGTTCAGTCCCTTGGGACATGACAAGAGATATCAAGCTGGGTGGGAAGGGCCGAACACTTCTCGACGTGGCTTCCTCTGATGATCAGATTGTCTGATGCTGTAGAGCTCTGTATAAAGAGTTTCTTGTTACTGGCAAACAAATCAAATATAAAGACAAAAGAGATCACATAACACGGACATGCGACTAATTGTGTGTCTGCCAGAATGTCCAGGCGCTTCAATGTCCAGGCGCTTCAATGTCGAGGCGCTTCAATGTCGAGGCGCTTCAATGTCCAGGCGCTTCAATGTCCAGTCACTTCAATGTCCAGCAACTTTTGTCCAGACACTTCAATGTCCAGGCGCTTCAATGTCAGGCGCTTCATTGTCCAGGCGCTTCAATGTCCAGGCGCTTCAATGTCCAGGCGCTTCAATGTCCAGTCACTTCAATGTCCAGGCACTTTAATGTCCAGACACTTCAATGTCCAGGCGCTTCAATGTCCAGGCGCTTCAATGTCCAGTCACTTCAATGTCCAGACACTTCAATGTCCAGGCGCTTCAATGTCCAGTCGCTTCAATGTCCAGGCACTTCAATGTCCAGCACTTCAAGTCCAGGCGCTTCAATGTCCAGTCACTTCAATGTCCAGGCGCTTCAATGTCCAGCCAGGTGAGATTAAGCAAAACAGAATGTGTGGAAGCTCGTGTGTCGTCGTCCCACAGTCACTGTTGCTGTAGATGGATTGAATTGCGACAGCACGCACGACTGATTTCCCTCACGTGTGTTTGTAGAAATGAAACATTTCATTGACGAGACTATAAGAAACCAGCAAATGAGCGCTAAACGGATATACTTTTTCAATATTCCAAAAACAACTTTCAATTAATGTCACCCCCATTGACTACTGTCAATCATAGCGAATAGTTGCCGCACATATACTTACAGTTTCTATACGATTTAACTGCATAATCGTCTGTGATTGTATTTGGTTTCTATTCGTATCAATTTCTTTAGCAATTTCGTCAGCTCTTTCATTTGATAGTCGTTGGGGACGTGAACTTAAGATATTAAGAAGAAAAAATCTGCTAAAGTTTGTAACACACCTACAGAATTAATTAAAGAAGAGGGAGATGAAACAAACACATGGCATATTTTGTATGCGATCTGAATACAGAGAAAAAAAGGGCGGAGAGGTAAAAGTCAAGGTCAAGTACGAGACTCGAATCGGCGTCTCAGCACGTGAGCTTCCACCCATATGTGCTCGGTCGCCTATCCAGAAGTGTTCGGAGACTTCTGGATAGTGTCGCTTCAAGCATCGAAATTCACGACGTGAGGCGACATTCCTCACCTTCCCATGGTAATACCCTGGTACCCATTTCTATCAACGGCTGGGTCGACCGTGGTGTATTTTTATTTTTCCAACCACGAGTACAATTCACACTGCTCCCAGCGGGAATTGAAGTCGGGTTGTCCGAACGTCGGTAGTCTAGTCGGGTGGTTTTCCCAACTAGGCTAGCGAGGCCCCCAGAGTGGGAGAATTGGCAGAAAATCCAGACCTACAACAACTAGTGAAGAAAATAAACAAGACAAGCAAATAACACAGATATTGAAATCAATATTTAAAAGACTAAAATATAATTATTAGCAGAGAAAAGGAACACACTTTAGAAGGAGATCTTGAAGTAGAGGGGGAAAAATACTTGAAAGAGTTCAAGAATATAACTTTCTTGGACATATAACAAATGATGGAAACTGTAAGATAGAGATAAACAGAAGAATAGGAATGGCAAAACCCAATGTTAACAACATGAAAAGCATACTCGCATCAAAGCAAAAAAACATCAGAACTAAAACTATGAATGGCAAAATGCTATATTTACCCAACATTCCTGTATGGTGCAGAAACATGGACATTAGACAAAAAGCAGAACAGAAAATGTAAGCCTTTGAAAGGTGGATTTAAAGAATAACATGAAGAATTGGATGGAAAGAAAAGAAAACAAATGATGAAGTTTTAAAATAATTAAAAATGAAAAGAGAAGACATACAATCCAAACAAAACAAATGATACTTCTGGGCATGTTAAAAGGTACTAAAAGTAATCTTGGGAGGGAAAATACAAGGTTAAAGAGCCAGACCAAGACTAACATGGATGAGTAACATCAAAAGATGGACAAGTCTGCCTATAACAACCTATACTATCAAAGCAAGAGACAAGGTGGAATGGCACTCAATGGTAGCCAACCTTCGTTGTGGAGACAGCATTCGATGATGATGATGATGATGATGATGATGAATGCTTATGAGAATAAAAATGTAAAGATTTGACAAATTTAACCCATTCTGTAAAGTAATCACAATTTAACCCATTCTGTAAAGTAATCACAATTTAACCCATTCTGGTGTAAAGTAATCGGCGTGGCGGGGCTATTTACTTCTTTACGTTTTTACATTTGTCATAACTAAGAAATGTGATAACTAAAAATATCATCCACAAACAGCTGTGACTGTCGTAAGCGTTTTATTATTTAATAGCAATCTATTCGACGTGAAAAAAATACCATTTATTTTCAAATTAATGTGTACAGAAGTTGCCAGTTTGTTATCGAATATTATAAAACGTCTTGTGGGTCCTGGCAATACATAATGAGGTGTGATTCCATTTTTTTTTAAAACCACGACTTCTTGTGACATTTCTTCTAAACAATTGTCAACCCTGTAGATCAATGGCCAGGATTTTGAAACAAGGAAGCTAATTCTGTTGCAACAAATGTAGTCCCAAAAATAAAAAAAATTCTGAAAATTTGTTAAGGCCCATTAGATGATATGACGCAAAGCTACAGCTTATTCAGCTTATTCTGTCTAAACCTGGTCCTATCTGAATCTACCGCAATTTGGAAACAATCGGGACGGCATGAATAGAAAAAAGAGAGTGGGGAATGTATTTAACAAGCGAGCTACTGAAACCATCAAGGTATACATGTATCCTTTGAGGTTTATTTCTAAGAGCATCCAGTGCTAGCCAGATCACACGGAGGCTAATTCCCCTATCTTTAAAACGTAACTTATAAATATGCAATAACCATTTACATTCTTTTATACGTGGCATCTGTTACATATACAATACACACATACAATAAGTACATACAATACTGGATAGATTTTGATGAATAATCGGGTCTTGCGGTAACGCCCTCTGACAAGAAAAGCCCTGATAACAAAGAGATCATTGCTGTTATTAGATTGTAGCAGATTTGCAGTACAGACACAAGTACCGGCGTTTCGGTAGAATATTTTCACGGGGAACACAGAGCACAAACTGTGACATAAATAGTACAAATAAAGTGTGCACGTGAAACAGATAAATATAAGATCACTCCGATGTACCAACAAACCTTGTAGATCAACACCTTGTCACATGTGTTCTGTGTTGATTGCAGTATACGCCATCATTAAAATATCAGTCAATATGGCGGATAGGCGGCAGGAACTTTTAATGCCTGTGTCTGTAAAATGTTCCTTGTTGCAGTTTCCTCATATTCCAAGTCCGGCTTGTTGGCGGAACTACTGAATTTAGAGCATTGTGCACACCGTGAGCTGTGCATTTCATCCGTTTTGATCGTGTCTCGATATTCCGATTGTTACAATGAATGATGATATCGTATGACGGGGAACAGATGGCTGTGTTTACTTTCTGTGCGTTTTCGCCTTATGTCTTTTGGCATGTGCTGAGACTGCTATGATGGGGACTGCAGTTATCTTTCTTTGTTTGGAAGATGAGATATTAATCCGAATGATTCCACTGGCACGGGGGGGGGGGTGGAGCAGTTATGGATTTTAATTCGTTTGCAGTGATACCGGGGCCACCCATAACCATAACCTTGCTACTGCATCGCGGTCTCCAGAATTCTCGGAAACCAATAATAATAAATGAATATTTATTAAAGGGAGGAACTTCCGAGGTGATAGATCAGCGAGTCATTTCAGGAGCAGAGCTATGTTTACAACACTCAGGAAAATATTCACAAATAATCAACATAAAAAAAATATTTTTAAAATATTAAAAAAAAAAAAACAGACAGCCCGTAACATGATCATTATGAGAACATATTTCGATCCTGCTTTGGGCTCTCTATTTTTCTTTGTTTTTTTTTTATTTTCCCTGTTGATTATTTGTGCATTTTTTTCCTGAGTGTTGTAAACAAGCTCTTTCCCTAAAATTACTCCAGAACTTTTGCCAGGTTGTTCTGTCTTTTCATCTCATTCGCTTTCCCCTCGAGGCCACAGCGCTGAGATCACCACAAGTACTCTCTTGGAGTCTTTTTCACCAGAGCCATATTCTTGACCTTTTTTTTGCCTGTCTGTGTCGAGAGAGAACGAGTGTTCTAATGTGCTCTGGGTCGTCTCAAATATGATGCTTTGTGTAAAAGTAGTAAAGTACCCATGTCACGCCAAGTGGCGTATAGGGAATATGGTGTTAGTGACCATAATTTTTACAGACCTTCAGCACAGGATTTTGGGGTAATGTGGTCGGTATTACGCCCGTGCCACTTTACTTTCCCAGAAAAAATATTCGGTGCCCATTAAAGGCTGGGTGAACCCGGAGTCGTCGGTTGGGATCGAACCCTACCTCTTGTCCTTTGTAAATGATGTAAATGTTCACTAACCACTGAGCAATCGCGGCTCCCGATGCTTTGTGTAGCTCTAGATATTTCGCTTGTCAATCTCCAGTGGGATCTTCCTCTTGTTACATCTCATTGTTGATGCTTGCTAAGGAATGTTGCATGCCGGTAATTGCGTGACGTGCCCAACCCATTTCATTTGTTGCCTTCGGGGGACTGGTTGGTCTCGAGGCAAGACGCGGTCCTCGAGACAGAGAGGTTGTGGGTTCAAATCCCGGCTGGACCGGTTGGGATTTGTATTTTTATGATTTCTCTCTGCGGCAACTACCCCTGGTCTCAGCAGCGAGGCCCTGCTTGAAACGTACTCGTGGACGGGGGGAAAAAAATGAGTACCTCCGAAGACGGAGTTATCTGCCTGTGCTGCGAGGGACCCCTGTGCACACGGCTACCAGGGAAAAATGGATTAACATGCAAAATTCAGTTCCTTTTTTCTAGAGACTTCGTCAGAGGTAAAGGCTGGCGAAAGCAAAAAAAAAAAAAAATATATATATATATATATATATATATATAAAAAGAAAGTGGATAAGAATAGGAATAACGCAAGTCCTGAGTTATATTCGAAGGCAACAATATATATATATATCCCCTATTGAATTGACAGTATGTGTAGTTATTTCATGCCGAATATATTGCAAGTCTTAGATCTTGATTGTGGCTGTTGCTTGAACAGATCTTGATTGTGGCTCTTGCTTGAACAGATCTTGATTGCGGCTGTTGCCTGAACACATATTCCACTTTGATTTGTATCAGCTACTTTTGTTTCAGAGTGTAGCTTCGTTTTGTATTTTTGCTTATATTTCGCAATAAACTGGAGTCCGACGGCTCCTGACCACGTGTACATAATTTTAATTATTTTTGGTAAATACATAAGTTAGCTGTATAGAATTAGATAAATACAAGAGTTAGCTAAATACATGGGTTTGAGATTGCTATTATATAAGTTAGCTTAATACATGAGTTTGCTTAAACATGAGTTAGTTGAATACATGAGTTAGCTAAATACATGAGTTTGAGATCGCTATTACATAAGTTAGTTTAAAACATGAGTTTGCTTAAACATGAGTTAGTTGAATACATGAATTTGCTGAATACATGAGTTGGATAAAAACACGAATCAGCTTAAACATGAGCAAGAGCAAGCAAGAATGATCATTGTAATTTGCGACTCTATTGACTATGGGCTAGGTAGATATATTTTTGTTCATCCACTTGGTGAGACATGACTCATTTAACCTCACCACAAAATGTCTGATAGGTTATATTAGACAGTAATTGCCGTTAAACAAATTGATTAATTGTAAAACTACATTTTTATTGGTCCCTAACCTACTTGAAAGGAGAAATAAATGACTAATGGTCTCATCTTAAGGATGGACCCCTGCCATCATCATGTGCCATGCCAGTTGGCGTAGGCGATCGTGTTCTTCCACAATTTTCTATCCACAGTACATTGTATTATTTCCGTTGTTGACTGTTTTCCATACCATGATACTAACTTATCTAGTATCGTCTTTATTTGATATGGTATAGGACGACGAAGTGCAGACTCGGTTCCAAAATGTTCGCTGTGAAGTTGGATATATCGGTCCGAATGGCGCAAATGTTTCGTTTTAGTTGTAAATATGACTTGGCGTTGTGTTCATGGCGAGCAAGGAAGAACACGTCACTTCTTCGGATGAAAGAGATGGGAGTTAAGATGGGCACAGCCAGAAACGAGACACTTAGTGGGCGCGTAAGAAGACTTATCAACCAACATAGAACTGGAGTCGTCAGTCGCTGGACACTGAGGGAATTGCTGAAGAGGGGATCTGAGCACCTATGGACATGTTCGGAGTGCAATGATGATGACCCGCAAATAACTATCGGCTAAGTATGTTTGGATCGTCGCCTATGCGGTAGATTAGGACGCGCACTGAGCCACCCTGTCAACAGAATTTAGCGATGCATTTTTGAAAATGCTGTGGCAAGTGGTCGAGCGGATACAGGGAATTCCTGACTGCAATTGTTGAAACCGGTTCTATTGATAGAATAGAATAGAATAGAATATTGACAGGCTAATGTAAAACCATGAGTTTAAATTCATGACAATGTAGCCACTAAGGCTGGACGCAGATCAAGCGAAAGTCGATAGGAGGCTATCAAACCGTCACAATGTCAGACTGTGTGTGTTTGTGTGCTCTCGGCGTTCATGCCTCATTGGTCAAATCAAGTTGTGCGAGCTAATTATAGTCAATGACAGATTAACAATGAGGAAATATTGACTTGAAAGCTTCACCAACGTTACGGAACGTCGTCAAGGGAAATACAAGAGGTAGATTGGGCGTTATTTTCTCGCTAAAAATAGCACACAATTCGATTGATCTGTTATAGATTTTGTTTACAGTTAATTAAAGCACATTTACTTCAAATTTAGACTTAGTGACCCGGGGTAAGGGCACCTTGGCCAGCCAGAGACACATACATAGCCTGTTCGTGTGGGCACTGGTTGAAGCCGACTACAATTATATTCTTATCCAATTAATCTTTCTTCCCTGCGGACATTATATATTTTTCTTCTCATTTCTGTGGTTATAAATTAATTGACAAAGATGTCAGTGGCCGGGTACGCCATGTATTGTCGGACAAACAAGAATAAAGAATATACCAGATTGTAATTGGAGAGTTAATATATTTTGTCGCAGGTTATATTTCTCACGTGAACAAATTAGCTAGACAACAAGAATAGAAGTGACATACATCTTTGCTATAGTTGTGGTCTGATGTTTCACGTCTTATGATTTGCTACAGTTGTTATCTAGGTATGAAGCTCTTCATGATTGTCTATAATTGATCTACACCTGAAACGCTTCATGATTGTCTTTAATTAATCTATGTCTTAAACTCTTCATGATTGTCTATAATTGATCTAGGTATGAAACTCTTCATGGTTGTCTATAATTGATCTAGGTATGACACTCTTCATGATTGTCTATAAATGATCTAGGTATGAAACTCTTCATGATTGTCTATAATTGATCTAGGTCTTAAACCCTTCATGATTGTCTATAATGATCTAGGTATGAAACTCTTCATGATTGTCTATAAATGATCTAGGTCTTAAACTCTTCATGATTGTCTATAATTGATCTAGGTCTTAAACTCTTCATGATTGTCTATAATTGATCTAGGTCTTAAACTCGTAATGACTGTCTATAATTGATCTAGGTCTTAAACCCTTCATGATTGTCTATAATTGATCTAGGTCTTAAACTCGTAATGACTGTCTATAATTGATCTAGGTATGAAACTCTTCATGACTGTCTATAATTCATCTAGATCTGAAACTCTTAATGACTGTCTATAATTGATCTAGATCTGAAACTCTTAGTAACTGTCTATAAATGATCTAGGTATGAAACTCTTCATGATTGTCTATAATTGATCTAGGTATGAAACTCTTCATGATTGTCTATAAATGATCTAGGTATGAAACTCTTCATGATTGTCTATAATTGATCTAGGTATGAAACTCTTCATGATTGTCTATAATTGATCTAGGTCTTAACTCGTAATGACTGTCTATAATTGATCTAGGTATGAAACTCTTAATGACTGTCTATAATTGATCTAGGTATGAAACTCTTCATGATTGTCTATAATTGATCTAGATCTGAAACTCTTAATGACTGTCTATAATTGACCTAGGTATGAAACTCTTCATGACTGTCTATAATTGATCTAGGTATGAAACTCTTCATGACTGTCTATAATTGATCTAGGTATGAAACTCTTCATGACTGTCTATAATTGATCTAGGTATGAAACTCTTCATGACTGTCTATAATTGATCTAGGTATGAAACTCTTCATGATTGTCTGTAATTAATCGGGACACTGAATCTCTGTGAGTTACCCATTTATTTTTAACATTTTCCCCTTAAGTCAGTTTACTCAGGGGCGTCTTCGAGTTTGTATTACATCAGCGCCTAGACATTAATGCGCCGACAGCCATCATACAGAGAAGACAGCAATCCCAAAATAACGACAATTCGCAGCCATGGAGGGATCCGTTCACAAACAAATATCTCTGCCATTGTGTTCATTGTTTTCTCTTTCCGGCCTGTGTTCGTGCATAATAGCAGTCACATTTGATTCCTGTTTGACAAACCTTGGGAATGTAGTCTGTCGTGTCGACGAGTGTCAGTGACTAAACACTGGACAGTAGCCTGCAGGTCACAGGTTCCCACAGTCGTCGGCATTCATCTGATGTGGAAACATCTTTGCAGGTCAGAGTGACTGACACAAGTTGCAATCAAACGACCAGAATTGTTCCCGGAGCAAAAGCGAAAACAATTTTTATAAAAATTATTATTTTGATTTTCATAGAACAGTATATATTGATATTATTGTAGTGTATATATATAATAACACAAGAACGCTTGCATTTCTTGTACCACGGGCATTGAAATTCACTTATAACTTAAATTTGACTCCCATCGAAAATTGTGTCGTGTTGCCAGCACAGTCACACACCGGAAGTGTTCTTATATATATATATATATAGAACAACAACAACTTAAATGGTTTGGCCACCTGGTGAGAATGAATCCGTACCAATCACCATCAAGGGCGTTCTTCTAAAGAATGCATGGGAAAAGACCAAGAGGAAGACCCAGAAGAAGATGGATAGATGCAGTGACAGAGACATGTAACAAAAAAGGAAATCACTAATTCAGACAATTCGAGCAGCACAAGAACGACAAATGATATAAACCACGACACCTTTTAGGTATCAGTGAAATGAGAAAAGAAGAAAGAAGAAAAGAAGATATATATAATAATGATATTGATGATGATTATAGTATTGATTTTGGATATAGTAATCACTACCGAAGTGGAATCTGTTAGACGATCTGTTAAACAACCTGAGAGGTTAAGATCATAAATGAAGAACTGAGAAAAAAGCTAGGATTAGTTCCCCCAATAATACATTAAAAAACAACCGATAAAATGGTTTGTTCACGAGATAAGAAAGAAAGATCATTTTTAAAAAAAACATATGAAGCCTTCAATAAACATTGCAAGAATACCATACACACTGGCCGACAACGAAAACGATGGATTCATAGAATATTACAAACACTGGGAAACATAACAGCAGGTGAAACCAACTGAAGAACAAAAGACCGCAAGAGATATATAAGACAAGAGATATATAAGACAAGAGATATATCTCTCCCTCGACGCTGAAAGGAAAATGAGGAAGAAAAGAATAATAACAATATTATTATCGAGGGTGAGTGGTGGAGTGAAATAACTTGTCACTGTCAAACTCAATCAAACGCGAGTTCGAATCATAATAGAGTCCGTTTTTTTAGTACGAGTGAAATAAAAACTGAGACCCGAATACCACATGGCGACTGCACTGGGTATGCGACTTTTACTCTTCAGTCCTACAGCCCTCAGACAGATCCCGTAACGATAACTTTATACTTATTAATGATTGTATTTGCGCCGTGTTCTTAGTATTGTCCATTTTTTCAGCACGTATTTGTTTGTGATTGTAATCTTAACCACAAAGTGTACAGAATGTCACGTGATGTGTCGGGTGTTAAATAAAGATTTCACGTGACATCCTGGGGGCGTGGACACGCGTCACTGCCAGGGCTGAACTAATAGCTGACTACTTCCGTCAGGATCGGTGAATCAGAACTACCAACTTCCTGTTTCACTTCTTGATATCTTATAAAGCAGACTAGTTAGTCTGCCAAGCGGATAGGGATTGAAAGGGAAGGCAACCCGGTAACTGGAAACGAAATGGAAGTCGGATGCATTGGGTCGAAACACATAAATATCACAGATTTCGTGCAAACCACAACGCAGTCTATAGCAACTTAACATCCAGTAAGGGCGGATGACGAAACGGATTAATCGACAGATCATCGTCAGTGCACAACAGAAGACTTCAAAGTGCTCAGATCCCCTCCTCAGCACATTCCCCAGTATGAACCACCCCCCCCCCCCAACCAGACACTAGCGAAAGCACTAAAAATAGTTTAAGCTGAGATGTACGAGCTCCGTAGTATTGGCGAATATCTTGATTCCAACCTTCTTAGTCGCTTCTTATGACAGGTCTGGCAGGTGACAATGGTTCTACGTCATGTCTGGCAGGTGACATTACCTCGACGTCATGTCTGGCAGATGACATTAGCTCTACGTCATGTCTGGCAGGTGACAGTGGCTCTACGTCATGTCAGGCATGTAACAGTCGCTCCACGACAGGTCTGCCAAATGACAGTGGCTATCTCTGACCGCGATACATTTGTAGGTGTAGTCAGTATCACGCCAGGCCGCCTTTATTTCCCAGAAAAATTATTGGTACCCTTTTTTAGAGGCTGGGTGAACCCCGGAGCCCTGTCGAGCCGAAAATAAATTCTGCCACTTCTTATGATCGAATCCCGGGCCTTCTGACCAGGAAGCGAGTACACTAACAACTCAGCCACCGAAGCTTTTCAGGAAAGCTGGAGACAATTCATCTACTTAGTCTTCATCCGTTAAAGGGACGCAGATGCGCTGTGTTGCTAGTTTACGACATAGTCGCAGTATTTGCGCCTAACGCCCCGATACATCCGTCTTCTGTTTGGATGAGTAGATTCTGCTTCACAAATTTTGCCTGATCAGCGGCTATTTTTTGGTCTACTCTTTTGATTTTAACTACGAAAATTTATTTAACGTGCGCGAGTGTACACGGGACCTTCTTTTTTTTTTTTTTTTTGCCATTTTTCGAGAGGGCTAGACATCGGATCTCACTACCGAGAGAGGGCTAGACATCGGATCTCACTACCCAGAAAGGACTAGACATCGGATCTTACTACCCAGAGAGGGCTAGACATCGGATCTCACTACCCAGAGAGGGCTAAACATTGGATCTCACTACCCAGAGAGGGCTAAACATTGGATCTTACTACCCAGAGAGGGCTAGACATTGGATCTCACTACCCAGAGAGGGCTAGACATTGGATCTCACTACCCAGAGAGGGCTAAACATTGGATCTCACAACCCAGAGAGGGCTAGACACTGGATCTTACTACCCAGAGAGGGTTAGACATTGGATCTCACTACCCAGAGAGGGCTAGACATTGGATCTTACTACTCAGAGAGGGCTAGACATTGGATCTCACTACCCAGAGAGGGCTAGACATTGGATCTCACTACCCAGAGAGGGCTAGACATTGGATCTCACTACCCAGAAAGGGCTAGACATCGGATCTCAATACCCAGAGAGGGCTAGACATCGGATCTCACTACCCACACACAATGGGAGGGTAAAGTCACGAAGAAACCACGGGTCCGATGTTTGAAAACATTTACACCGCCTGAGGTGGGGGATCGAATCTTGACCTTCTTGTCCAAAAGGCCAACATCTTACCTCTAGACCACCCAGAGCCCTTGCTGGAAACACAGATTTACTGCATTCCAGGGGCAGCGACTGGCACAATAACATTGCCCGGAACCCCCGCACCAGGTGAGAAGAAAATAACAAGTCACACCTGTGGGGAACATTCAGTTTCATGAATTGGAAAGACATGAACCGTAAAAACTGTTAATTACTTTGCCAGAAATGTTGCATTCTTTTGGGAGATGTGTGAATAGAGTTAGAGTCTGGAAGAGAAAGTTCACGGAGGTATAGATGAAAAGATGAATGAAGAGTTTCAGAGTGTTTTCATAATTTGTATTTATTTATTTATTTTTTATTTTTTATTTTTTTTTTTTTTTTTGCGTTTGTCAGCTTTTACCATTTGCAAAGTCCCTAGAGACTAGGAACAGAATTTTGCGTGTTGATCCGTCTTTCCCTCGCCGCCGTGTTCACATGGTGTCCCTCGCCGCACACGCAGATAACTCCACGTTCGGAAGTACTAATGTTTTTTCCGTCGATGAGTAATTGACGTTTCAAGCCAGGTTTCACAGCTGAGGTAAGGCTACCGCAAGTAATACAAATCTCAACTGGTGGCAGCCGGGATTTGAACTCACAACCTCTCTGCCTCAAAACCGGCATCTTACCCCCAGACCACCAAGCCCTCCCCCCTCATATAGATTAAATTTTAATAATTCCTGTTGATTTTTGTACTAGCTAAAGGACTTCTCCAATAATATTTTAGTCTCTCTCTTTGTCTCTTCCCCTGGTGATTCCAGAAAAGGGCATGTCATGTAATACTCTCATTTGATTTTCCCAGTGTGTGTCCTATCATGAGCCATAATCTTCGACGTATCTCTTTGTCCAATGGTACTTTCCCGTAGTTCTATGTTAGTGATTTTGTCCTGCTATTTCCATCTTTTTATTCTGCGTAATTATCCGTTAACTGTATCTTCTTGATTGTCATTTTTGTAGTTCTCCATTTTTCACAGCCATATCATAGGGCTGATATAACATTGGAGTTGAAAATCCTTATTTTTGTATTTAACCTAACTTCTTTAGATTTTCATGTTTCGTTGTCAAACGAAGGCTCCTTTTGATTTTTTTTTTTTTTGGGTCTTATTATAGTTCAAAAAGACCAATGAGGAAATTCTCAAAGAGGCCAACACAAAAAGGGAACTCTTAAAAAACATCAGAAAGAAACAATCAACATTTTTCGGGCACATCATGAGAAGAGGAAAATACTTGGTTACAACTGGCAAAATAAAAGGAAAGAGAGATCGCGGACAACAAAGATAGAAAATACTGGATAGCTTGGTGTCATTGCATGGAAAACAGTCAACAACAGTACTGATAAGATGCACTGTAGATAGAAGATTGTGGAAGGACATGATAGCCTGCGCCCGCCGGTATGGCACATGATGATAATGATTGCAGTATCATTCTCTGTGTCTTCTTCTTTGTCTATATAAAGGCTACTCAATTCCGTTTTAATTAGTCCGTGTTCATTATACACTGAGTATCCCAGATGTAGTCTCCACAGTTCTTCACCAAGTAGACACAAGACACTAGAATCTACTATTCGTGCTGTTTCATCCTATAACCGTATGTCTGACGCAGTGTTCATTTCTATGCAGGAGATACTTGCCTTAATAGGGATATCATTATTATCAAGTACCGGGCCTGCTGGCGTAGGTGATCATGTCTCTCCACAACTTTCGATCTCGACAGTTATTTATCATCTCTGTTGTTGACCTTCTGCCAAGCCATTCTCTTAAGCTGTCTGGTATCTTTTCTCATTGCTTCCCTCTATCTCTTCGTCCCTCAATTTTCTCAGTTGTTACAATATATTCCAGTTGTTCTCTTCTCATTACATGGCCAAAAAATGATGATTGTTTCTTCCTAATAATGGAAATTAGCTCTCTTTTTGCTTTGACCTCTTTCAGAACGTTTTCATTACTCTTCTTAGCTGTCCATGATATTCTCAACATTAATAGGAATATACAGATATATAATTTATTCCCGAGTTGTGTTCGTAGTTCTATGCTATAGTCATGAGTGCACATGCGTGAATGACTGCGCCAGTGATAACAACAAGTTTAGGTTGTTTTGTTGGCCGAGTGCTCTAGCGTTTGTTTCTCGTGGCAAGGCGCTATGTCGAGGAGAACGGGTTCGATCCTGCTTCCAGCTGTCCATTGTTCTGTGGTTGTTTGTCTGTTCTTGATTGTTTGTGATTTGTTCCCAGTGTTGTAAACATAGCTATTCCCCTGAAATGATTCACTGATCTACAGCCCCGGAAGTTTCCCTCCATAGAAATGGTTATTGATTGTCATTTGTCTCCAGTTCTTGACATCTCTTTAGTTTAGTTTAGTTTAGTTTAGTTTAGTTTAGTTTAGTTTAGTTTAGTTTAGTTTAGTTTAGTTTAGATTCAGGTTTAGTTTAGTTTAGTTTAGAGATTAGTTTAGATTCAGGTTTAGTTTAGTTTAGTTTAGATTCAGGTTTAGTTTAGTTTAGGTTCAGGTTTAGTTTAGTTTAGTTTAGTTTAGTTTAGGTTCAGGTTTAGTTTAGTTTAGGTTCAGTTCAGTTCAGTTCAATTCCGTTCAGTTTTAGTTTCAGTTTTAGGTTTAGTTTAGTTTAGTTTTGGTTCAGGTTTAGTTTTAGTTTAGTTTTAGTTTAGTTTAGCTTAGCTTAGCTTAGCTTAGCTTAGCTTAGCTTAGTTTAGTTTAGTTTAGTTTAGTTTAGTTTAGTTTAGTTTAGTTTAGTTTAGTTTAGTCAGCAGATCATCATCTCTGCTCAACGGATACCTCTATAGAGCTCAGTCACCCCACCCCCACTCAACACGTTCCTCAGTATGCAGAACGTCCGGCACACACTAGCGAAAGCTCTAAATATGGCCTCATCTCTGATGTGCACGAACTCCATAATACGAGTGAAACCGTCCCCAACCTCTTTAATCGTCTCTTACGAGATGCGTGCCTGGTAACATCGGCTATATTCTTGTCTCCCACATAATATACAGACATTGAGTAATAGCACATTATACAGACTTGGAGTAATAGCACATTATACAGACTTTGAGTAATAGCACATAATACATACATTGAGTAATAGCACATAATACATACATTGAGTAATAGCACATTATACAGACATTGAGTAATAGCACATTATACAGACACTGAGTAATAGCACATTATACAGACATTGAGTAATAGCACATTATACAGACTTTGAGTAATAGCACAATATACAGACAATGAGTAATAGCACATTATACATACATTACACTGACATCGAGTAATAGCACATTATACAGACATTGAGTAACAGCACTTTACACAGACGTTCAGTAGTTATGTGACATTCCATCTAAGGGTACAGCGAGTGTTTTATGTCGTAAAATAAAACCAGTAAGGTTATATTTGTGTTCACTGTTGTCGTAAAAGACCGCTAAAATTATAATACCTGTTTATGTTTAAACTTTTAACAATGCATAAGTTTCATATCATAAATCTCAACAATATATGATATAATGACATGAAGTGACATGTTGTGTGTTTATGTGACATTTGAGAACCACTTGTGTATATACTGTTTTTATTTGGTAACCTAAAGATTTATAAGTTTTAGGTCGCGATGTGAGGAAGAAAATGGGGCAGGGGGTCTAATTTTATTTTCACATATTTGTTTAAATGCTTGCTTGCGTTCACCCGATGACTAAAGGAATGCACCTTCTCATCATCCGCCCTTAAGAGGACGTTAAGTGGGCGTGTCTGCGTTGTTTTGTGGTTTGTTGTAAAACTGTGATATTTGAGCCTTTCAGCCCAATTACATCCGACTTCAGCAAGTTTTTTTTGAACAGTTGGTTGTCTTCCCTCTTTGATCCCTACTCGCTTGGCCAGGCTAGACAGGTTTGTTTGTTACTAGAAGCACCACGTAGAGGTGGAGTAGGATCTGGGTGGCTCTGGTACACTGATCCTGGCGCAAGCTGTGGGCCGCTGACAACTTCCAGCTCTGCTGCTATGAGGTGACTTTGACTCCGGAGGCATGGTGTGTGTTCCCTAACAAAAACAACAATTATTTTCAAGAAAACAAAAACAGACATAGATGTTTTGTGTTATTCTGCGTCTTTTTGCCCAACACATCCGACTTCTATCCGAATTTTTTTTTGCACCGGGTTGCCTTCCCTCTTTGATTCCTACTTGCTTGACCAGCCTGGATAGTATTTTTGGGCGGGAGTACCGCTGGGAGGTGGGGCTGAGTCTTGCCTGGTCTGCTCTGTTGTTCGCTGATCCTGACGTCAGACGTAGGTTGTTGACTATACTCAGCTCAATTACAAGATGGGCGTGTCGGTTGCCGTCTAACGGATATGCCAGCTTTGTTCACATCCGGCCAATGACATCATACCTTTCACGTGCAGGACAGTTGAAGGACACTTGCAAGGTTATACGTGAGGTCATATAATAATATACAAGAGCAACCATTTCTTTAATTCCTAAATAATTACAGTTACTTAATGAGATAAACATGACAAGCAAAATATTTGGATTAGATATTGATATCAAACAGATGAAAATTATTTTCATAAATAAAGACAACACTCAAAACCTACAAGTGGATATCAAAGTTGAAAGGATAGACCTGAAGACAGTTCAGAGCAACAACTACCTTGGACATACTATAACCAGTGATGGAAAATGTACAACTGAAATAAACAAAAGAAAAGGGGGTGGTAAAATGTAATTTTAATGCCATGGAACATAAACTAACATCTAAAATAAATAACACCAGGGCTAAAACTAAGAATAGCAAAATGTTATATCGTCTCAACATTCCTTTGTGGTGCAGAAGCATGGACATTAGACAAGAAAACAGAACAGAAAATAGAAGACTTTGAAATGTGGATTTAGTAAAAACAGGAAGAATTGGATGGAAAGAAAAGAAAACACACAATGAAGTCTTAAAACAACTACAAATGAAAAGAGAACTACTAACACGATTCAAACAAGACAAATGCGATTTTTGGGGCATGTTAAAAAACACAACAGCCTACTTAAAAGTAATCGTGGAACGGAAAATACAAGGTAAAAGAGGCAGACCAAGACTACACGGACGATTAAAGTCAAAATATGGACAAGTCAGCCTATGTCAACCTGCACTATCACGGCAAGAGACAGAGCAGAGTGGCACTGCATGGTGGCCAACCTTTGATGCGGAGACGGCACTCAATGATGATGATGATGATGATGATGATGATGATGGGCTATATTTCAGAAGAAGAATAAGCTCGAATTAAATCAGATTGTCTGTTAAACAATGTCTGTCAAACAATGTCTGTCAAACAATGTCTGTCAAACAATTCCTGAAAACTCTGATTCCGGCCAAACTTCAAAACAAGACTATGATGCATTGCCATCTATATTCAAAGCTTGCCCGCTGATGGAGACCACCCAAAGGTTGTGACGTTTTCAGCATTGCCGACACAGGCTGTCGTGGGTAAAATGACGTCAGTCGTCTGGAGCTAACATTGTCATTTTAACTGTACCCCCTCCCCACTGCATCTTTGCGTTATTATTGCTTTTTTATGTGGCTCTGTGTGGCCAACAATCTCTTTTTTATGTGGCTCTGTGTGGCCAACAATCTCTTTTTCCCCCTAACTTTCTTTCGATCTCTCTCGATCTCTCTCTTTCCCTATTCCTTTTCATCTCGCTCACTCTTTCCTTCTCTATCTCACTTATTTTCAATCTCTCTCATTTCCATCAAGACTCTCTTTCTCTCCACCCAAAATCTCTCACTTTCCTTCCATCTCACTCTATTCTTTTTCATCTCTCTCTCTCACTTATTTTTAAATCTCTCTCATTTTATTCCCATCACTGTCACTCTCTTTCGCTCCATCTCCATTCCTCTCTCTCTCTCTCCGTCTGTCTCTCTCTCTCTCTTTAAAATTCTTTCCCTCATAATTTACATGCCTCTCCCTTTCTCCCAATTTATACGTTCTCTCCATCTATACATTTCCTCCACTTATCTTCTCTCTGTGTTTCCCTATCCCAGAACCAGACCACCTCACTCCCCGATTTGCCCGTTCCAACTGACACAAGAAACACACCATAAAAAGTGTCCTTCCTTTGAGAATGTGACATTTGTGCATCAACCAGCAATATGCCCTTAGTGGCTGCCGAAGGTGCAATACTTCGGTGCAGTAGATACTCCAGCCTTTGTAAGGCCCTTTTTGACCCAGTGACCTAGGACCTAAAACATTCAGGCTATCTACACATCCCGCTATGCACTTTGTAACGACATTGCACAGTTGTTTGGCAATGATACTTTAGTTCATTCGATTATATGTGCCTTTCCGTGAAGATAACATTCAAGTCAAGAGGTTAAGGCATACAAATGAGAATCCGTTGTAAAGGTGATGATGATAAGAATGAAAATTTAATAAAAGGAAAAAGTTGTATGGTTACAGCTATACGTGGGGAAGAACAAAACAAGAGTAGAACGACGTTTCGGCTCAGTAGTAATCAATCAGTAAAATACAAATACTTCTTCTATTATACATTCAAAATGATTTAAAGATGTACCTTAAACACTTTTGGTTCAAATGTGAATATTGCATCTCCCGAAACTCTCATATTTGCCAATTTTTTTTATCTGTTTATTCATCATCATCATCGAGTGCCGTCTCCGCATCGCAAGTTGGCTACCATGAAGCGCCATTCCACTCTGTCTCTTGCTTTGATGGTGCAGATTGTCATAGGTTGACTTGTCCATATTTTGATGTATCTCATCTATGTTAGTCTTGGTCTGCCTCTGCCTCTTTTACCTTGTATTTTCCCCTCCAGAATTACTTTTAGTAGACTGCTGTATCTTTTAACATGCCCCAAAAATGTCATTTGTCTTGTTCTAATTGTGCTTAGTAGTTCTCTTTTAATTTTTAGTTGTTTTAAAACTTCCTCGTTTGTTTTCTGTTCTTTCCATCCAATTCTACCTATTCTTCTATATATCCACATATAAATCTGTTTATTACGAACATTAATTACTAAAATATCATTCGGACATGAAATATTGACTTCACTTTCAAATGTGACGTTTCACAGTGATGTCACAAAATGAAACCACTTCCATAAACTATCAGTTTTAATAATGAGGGAAATGTATTAGACTCAGGACGTCTAGATCCATAAATTCTGCCAAATTTCCAAGCTCAGAACTATAATGCCACTTTCAGATGAAAGCTAACAGCCGTGATTGGGGACCATCATTGAGCTGATCAATAATGCATGTGTAGTTAGTGTGCGATTTTGTCTTTTTTTTACTTCTAGACGCAGTTTTGTTCTGTTTTTTTTCTTATCTACATTATTTATAGATATGTTTTTATCTTTATTATTTATAAGATATCTTTTTATCCTTCAATGCTCAAGTGCAAAGAAACAATCAACATTTTTTGGGCACATCATGGGAAGAGGAAAGTTGGAATACTTGGTTACAACTGGCAAAATATAGGGAAAGAGGGATCGCGGACGACAAAGAGACAAAATACTGGATAGCTTGGTGTCATGGCATGGACAACAGTCAACAACAGAACTGATACGATGCACTGTAGATAGAAGATTGTTGAAGGACATGATCGCCTACGCCAACCGGTATGGGCACATGATGACGATGAATGTTCAAGTTGTGTAGAGTAAACAAGTCAAGTACCCCCGTCACGCCAAGTGGCGTACAGGGAAATATGGTGTTAGTGACCCGTCACGCCAAGTGGCGTACAGGGAAATATGGTGTTAGTGACCCTATATTTTACAGACCTTCAGCACATGATTTTTTGGGGTAATGTGGTCGGTATTACGCCCGTGCTGCTTTACTTTCCAGAAAAAATTCCGGTACCCATTTAAGGCTGGGTGAACCCGGAAGCCGTCGGTTGGTAGAGTAAGTGTAGTTATTTTGTGCCGAACATATATGGTACGCTTTAAGGTTCAATAGGGAGCCCCTATAGCTCAGTGGTTAGTTAACTGGACTGCAAAGGACAAGAGGTAGGGTTCGATCCTAACCGACGGCTTCCGGGTTCACCCAGCTTTAAATGGGTACCGGATTTTTTTCTGGGAAAGTAAAACGGCACGGGCGTAATACCGACAACATTACCCCAAAAATCATGTGCTGAAGATCTGTAAATTTTATGGTCACTAACACCATATTAATAAGCTTAATGAGACATGTTACAAAAATCTTGCTTAAAGTTATACAAGGAAGGATTCAGAATAAAATCAATACTGAATTAGATGAGCAGCAATTTGGATTTAGGAAAAATAGCGAGACAAAAGAAGCCATATTCTGCATGAGAACATTAATCGAAAAATACACAGAAGTAAACAAACCAATATATGCCTGCTTCATAGACTACACCAAAGCTTTTGATAGAATACACCACAAACAACTTATAGATTGCCTAAAAGAGATACATCTAGATGACATGGACATACGATTAATATGTAATCTATACTGGGAGCAAACAGCAATATAAAATATAACAAAGAGAACTCTACACCCATTGATATAAAAAGAGGAGTAAGACAGGGATGCATCCTATCAACAAGCTTGTTCAATCTATACACTGAGAAAATATTTAAAAACATCATAGAGATGCCAGGCCTACAAATTAATGGAAAGATAATCAATAACCTAAGATATGCTGACGATACTGTACTACTAGCAGAAAATCCTAAAGATCTACAACAATTACTTAATGAAATAAACATGACAAGCAAAAAATATGGACTAGATATGAATTTCAAAAGACTCAATCTATGATCATAAACAAAGAAAATACTCAAAACTCACAAGTGGATATCAAAATTGAAGGAATAGACCTGGAGACAGTTCAGAACTACAACTACCTTGGACATACTATAACCAGTGATGGAAAATGTACAACTGAAATAAACAAAAGAATAGGAATGGCAAACAAGTAATTTTAATGTCACGAAGAACATACTAACATCAAAACAAATAACACCAGGGCTAAAACTAAGAATAGCAAAATGTTACATCTTCTCAATATTCATATATGGTGCAGAAACATGGACATTAGACAAGAAAACAGAACAGAACAGAGAATTGACGCCTTTGAAATGTGGATATATAGAAGAATAGGTAGAGTTGGATGGAAGGAAAAGAAAACAAACGACGAAGTCTTAAAACAACTAAAATTGAAAAGAGAACTACTAAACACAATTCAAACAAGACAAATGCGATTTTTGGGCCATGTTAAAAGACACAACAGACTACTAAAAGTAATCCTGGAGGGGAAAAATACAAGGTAAAAGAGGCAGAGGCAGACCAAAACTAACATGGACGAGTAACATCAAAAGATGGACAAATCAGCCTATGACAACCTGCACCATCAAAGCAAGAGACAGAGCAGAATGGCGCTCCATGGTAGCCAACCTTCGTTGCGGTGACGGCACTCGATGATGATGATGAACACCATATTCCCTATACGCCACTTGGCGTGACGGGGACTCTTTACTTTTTACTTAAGTCAGCACTAGATTTATTTTTCTTCAGAAGGAAAAACAGTTTTGGTGCAAGACTGACCGTGTTACCTAGAAATGCGCTGTAATTGGACAAAACGATATTGGCACGAACACAGTAGCATGCTCTCCTCCTCCCCCTCCTCCATCCTCATCCTTTCCCCTAAAAAAAAAAACAAAATATAAATAGTTTTTAAAAATATATTTTTAAAAGAAATTGTCAGTAATTCTTTACGTACTCTTTGCCTTGAACTAAAAATGTACAAATTAGACCAAATTAACCACCGTAGGCAAGCAAACCTTGACACAAGTCTTGTTGGCTTTGACAGACCGGCATCGTGTATTGTCCATTCCAAAGTCCTTCCTACTGCCCTCTATTCCCCATCTTTTCTATCCTTCGCCACACAGCATTATCTCCCCTTATGTCATCATCAACATTGGGTGCCGTCTCCGCATCGAAGGTTGGCTACCATACAGCGCCATTCCGCTCTGTCTCTTGCTTTGATGGTGCAGGTTGTCATATGCTGACTTGTCCATCATTTGATGTTACTCGTCCATGTTAATCTTGGTCTGCCTCTGCTACCTTGTATTTTACCTTCCAAGATTACTTTTAGTGGGCTGTTGTGTCTTTTAGCATGCCCCAAAAGTCTCATCTGTCTTGTTTGAAATGTGTTTAGTATTTCTCTTTTCATTTGTAGTTGTTTTAAGATTTCATCATTTGTTTTCTTTTCTTTCCGTCCAATTCTCCCCATTCTTCTATAAATCAACTTATCAAAGGCTTCAATTTTCTATTCTGGTTTCTTGTCTAATGTCCGTGTTTCTGCACCATACAGGAATGTAACGAAGATATAACATTTTTATATTTTAATTGTCAGCCCTGGTGTTATTTGTTTTGGTGTTAGTATATTTCTCATGACATTAAAATTACTTTTTGCCATTCCTATTTTGTTTATTTCAGTTTTACATTTTCCATCACTGATTATAGTATGTCCAAGGTAGTTGTAGTTCTGAACTGTCTCCAGGTCTATTCCTTCAACTTTGATGTCCACTTGTAGGTTTTGTGTATTATCTTTCTTTATGATCATAGTTTTAATCTTGTTTATTCATATCTAATGCATATTTTTTGCTTGTCGTGTTTATATCATTAAGTAATCCCCTTATCTACTTCCACTAATGTTCTTCGTGCTTACTTCCGCGATTATTTCCCCTTCCTACTTCCGCGATTATTTCCCCTTCCTACTTCCGCGATTATTTCCCCTTCCTACTTCCGCGAAATATGTTCCTTCCCTATTTACGCTCTTATCGTTGATTACTTTATGACAGTGATAACATTTATTGCTCTGGGTATGATACTAAAATTATTAACCCTCAAACACAGATACCGACATATTTTTCTCACTACTTTCTTCACAGAGGTTTTCTTCTTCTTTCCTTCCTCATTTGCCTTTCAGCGTCGAGGGGAGATATAACTTGCGGTCTTTTGCTCTTCTGTTCGCCTCTGCTGCTGGTATGTTTCCTAGTGCTTCTAATACTCCATCGACACATCTTTTTCGTGGTCGACCCTTGGGTCTGGTGTTCTCACAACGTTTGTTGAAGGCTCGTTGTGTTGTGTTTTGATCTTTCTGTCTTGTCACGTGACCAAACCATTTTATATGTTTTTTTCTTATATATTCTATGGCGGGGGCTATTCCTAGCTTTTTTCTCAGTTCTTCATTTCTGATCTTATCTCTCAGACTCTCTTCACAGAGGTGGTCGGACTACTTCTATCGTCAACTTTCACCACACATTGCCCATGTTTCTGGCCTTACTAAGCAATCGATTTACAGCCTATTTCTTTGTTACCTCGTAAGTTTAACATTTGGCCGCCTTGGCTATTGTGGGATTGTGTTGTTTTCCTATCTGTTACAGTTCCATAATATGAGATCAATAATCATCATCATCAAGTACCCGGCCTACTGGCGTAGGTGATCATGTCTCTCCTCAACTTTTGATCTCGACAGTTCTTTATCATTTCTGTTGTTGACCTTCTCATAAGCTGTCTCTTAAGCTGTCTAGTATTTTCTCTCTTTGCTTCCCACTATCTCTTCGTCCCTCAATTTTCCCAGTTGTTACAATATATTCCAGTTGTTCTCTTCTCATTACATGGCCAAAAAATGATGATTGATTCTACCTAATATTGGAAATGAGCTCTTTTTTTGCTTTGACCTCTTTCAAAACATTTTAATTACTCTTCTTAGCTGTCCATGGTATTCTCAACATTCTTCTGTAAAACAACCTTTCTACAGACTCCAGTGATTTTCTCGTCTGTTGTCCTATTGTCCATGATTCACATCCATACGTTAAGACCGGCTCTACATGACATTTAAGAACTCTTTTTGTTGTTTCTATTGTCAACAATGGGTTGCACAGTATCTTCCTCAATAAGAGATCAATAATAGACAACCATATTAATTGTCACATCTTAAACAGTCTACGATGTGCGGATGATAGATCTTAATATAGAAATGTAGAATGAATTACACAAATACATACAAGTGAAAGAAAGCTACAAGAGAGATCTCAGTCTGAATAGTAAGAAAACAGAAGTGATGGTTATATCGAAGAAACAATCATCACCATCATGAAGCATAAAAATAAACAAGACAAATATGAAACAAGTGCAACGCGTCAAATACTTGGGCACAATAATAACATCAGATGGAAGATGCACCACAGAAATAAAAAGAAGAATAGTTCAGGCCAAAGTAGCATTTCAGAAAATGAAATACGTTCTGTGTAACAAGTCTGTATCAAAAGAAGTGTGAAAGAGAGTTCAGCGGTGCTACATAGAACCAATTCTGACCTATGTAAGTGAGTCATGGACAGTAGACAAACAGATGAAAAGACGATTAGAGGTCATGGAGATGGGATTTCTCAGAAAAATGTTGAAAGTTCCCTGGACAGCTAAAAGACCAACGAGGTCATTCACAAAAATGGAGCTCCTAATAAAAAAAAAATACGTCTGAAAGAAACAATCAACATTTTTCGGGAACATCATGAGGAAATACCATATTACCCCAAAAATCGTGTGCCGAAGGTCTGTAAAATTTATGGTCACTAACACCATATTCCCTATACGCCACTTGACGTGACGGGGGTACTTTACTTTTGACTTTTCATGAGGAAATATAACTCTCCCCATGTGGTGATGGTTGATCCTACTGACACGAGGGAAAATTTGACTTAGGTCGCCAAAAAAAATCAAATACATTCACATCTTCTAATATACTATGGGTGGTCGGTATTTTAATGGCTGATCTGAAAACGATATGAAGACGCAGAGGACATATACCATCACTTAGGTCATTATATAATTTACCTAATTTGCACTCACAAGCGATAGTAATGTTCAAATATTAGGGAAAGCGGACTGGGTGCTCTCGGGGCAAGACGCCGGTCTCGAGACAGGGAGGTTGTGGGTTCAAATCCCGGCTGGATCAGTTGGGATTTTTATTTGTGATTTGTCTCTGCAGCAACCACCCCCTGGTCTCAGCAGCGGGGCCCGGCTTGAAACGTCCACCCCCTGGTCTCAGCAGCGAGGCCCGGCTTGAAACGTCCACCCCCTGGTCTCAGCAGCGAGGCCCGGCTTGAAACGTCCACCCCCAGGTCTCAGCAGCAAGGCCTGGCTTGAAACGTCCACCCCCAGATCTCAGCAACGGGGCCCGGCTTGAAACGTCCACCCGCAGGTCTCAGCAGCGGGGCCCGGCTTGAAACGTCCACCCCGTGGTCTCAGCAGCGGGGCCCGGCTTGAAACGTCAATTACTCATCGACAGAAGACAAAAAAATATGAGTACCTCCGCGGTCGGAATTATCTGACTGTGCGGCGAGGGACCCCTGTGCACACGGCTGCTATGGAAATACGGATTAACACGCAAAATAAAATTAATTTCCTAATATCTAGTGACTTGCGCCAGAGGCGAAAGCTGACGAACGCAAAGGGGGAAAAAATTAGAGAGTAGAGTGTATGGTCATTTTTAAAGCAAACATAAGGACCGGTCAAAATAGCTTTACGGGCCGGTTCTGGCCAGCGGGCTGTAGGTTACCCGCCTACGTAATATACTTTCAGCGTGCCTTGAAGATGCTGTATCTTCAAATATAAAAACTGTTGTTGTTAAAACCTGAATATTGCGTCTCCTGACACTCTCAAATCTCTTTGCTTTGAGCATCCCCTATTAAGATAATATTGTATACATATATACTATCGTAAGCTAGTAATGTTACTGAAGGGAGGTCAAAAAGTAATGCACACCAATTTTTTTCTCGGAAACTATTCGGGCAAAATGTGTGAAATTTTCACAGATTGTAGCTGAACATCCCCTTACACTATCTATTTTTCAACATAATCTCCGTCCAAGCGTATTGCCTTACGCCAACGCGAAACTAGGTCATGAATGCCTCGTTTGTACCAAGTTTTGTCCTGCTCGCGTAGCCATTTTTTAACTGCACGGATCACATCCTCATCATTGTCAAAGTGTTTCCCACGCAGGAATTTTTTGAGTGGTCCAAACAGATGGAAATCTGAGGGAGCCAGATCAGGGCTGTAAGGAGGATGGGGCAGTACAGTCCAACCAAATTTGTTGATTGCTTCCCGTGTTACCAGTCTTGTGTGAGGGCGTGCATTGTCATGTTGAAGCAACAAATCTGCAGATGGCTTATTAGGCCGAACTCTGTGGAACCGATTTTTGAGTTTTGTCAGTGTATTGATGTAAGCTGTCGAGTTGATTGTCTCACCTCTTGTCATTACATCAACAAGAATCACACCATCAATGTCCCAGAAGACAGTGATCATCACCTTTCCGGCTGATGGAGATGTTTTGAATTTTTTTCTTTTTGGTGACTGCGGATGATGCCATTCCATTGACTGCATTTTTGTTTCAGGCTCATAATAATGTGCCCACGTTTCGTCACCGGTAACAATTTTTGACAAAAACATTTCTCCTTCAACACCGAAACGCTCCAACAATTCAGAACAGAATGTTTTCCTTTGAACTCTGTGATCATTTGTTAGGCACCGATGAACCCATCGAGCGCAAATCTTTGAATATCCGAGAGTTTTAAAAATGGCGATTGCACTTCCCTTGCTGACTGTAAGCTGCAATGCCAATTGCTGACTAGTGATACGCCTATCCTTACGAATAATGGCATCAGCCCGGCTTAACATGTCTGTGCTGGTAGCCGAGGCAACACGTCCAGAACGCGGTAAATCATGCAGCTCCACTCGTACACTTTCTGCAGCTTTAATTCTCTGAACCCAGCGACTAACTGTGCTCCTATCGACTGCAGAACATTTGTACACTGCACACAGTCGTTTATGAATGTTTGCCACAGTTTCTTTTTCCGCAACCAGAAATTCTATGACAATTCGCTGTTTGTAACGGACATTGTTGACAAGCTCCATTTTAACGGTTCATAGATTGCGTAATATTTATCAGAATGCTGTGCAATTTGGTGCACATAATTGGAACATGTCATACTCCAAGTGTGCAAAATTTCATATTCCTATCTTTATTATTAGCCGAGAAAAAAATTTGTGTGCATTACTTTTTGACCTCCCTACGTACATGATGTGCATGGTCCGGCTTGTTACAGGAGCTACTGAGTTAGGTGTTCTGTGCACACTGTCAACTTGCGCGTTTCATCTGTTTTGATCGTGTTTTGATATTCCGATTGTTTACGATGAATGCTGATATCGTATGATGGAGAACAGATGGCTGAGTTCACTTTCTGTGCGGTTTCGCCTTATGTTTTTTGGCGTGTGCTGAGACTGCTATGATGGAGAATACAGCTATATTTGTTTGTTTGGGAGATGAGATATTAATTCGGATGATTCCACTGGCACGGGCGGTTGAGCAATTATGGATTTTAATTCGTTTGCAGTGATACCGGGGCCTTCCATAACCATAACCATATGTGTGTGGTGTCGCAGATTCAAACCACTTCCATAAAGTATCAATTCTAAGAATCAGTGGAGTGTACACAATGCTCATGATATCTTCATTTATAAGTAATTAGAACTAAAATACTACTTTGTGACGGAAACAAACAGCTGTGTCTAATATCATAGAAACGTCAAACCCCTGACAAGTCATACGAGCTGTTTTGTGTTATTTGCTGTTATCTCTCTACTAAGTCACGAGTTGATATACGGTATACGGATGTTGAATTTGCTCCCCATTCGTGTATGTATGGAGCATGAAAATGACATTAAATACGAGAACATTAAAAATATAAAAATATGAGCTTGTAACGTGGATTTCTACGAGAATTTGATTCTCTGTGGTTCACCGCTAAATGGGCGTGAATGCGCTGTGTCATTACTTTAAGGAAAGCAGCGCCTGTCTGTCCCAAACTCGCATCTTCTGAGTAAAGAAAAGAATGACACAAAAATACAATGAAACTCTGAAGCAGCTGAGAACACATCAGATACAACAATAATAAATCAATGAATATTTATCAGGAACGGAGATTTCCGAGTCGAGAGACAAAGAGACCATTGTTCGTTTTCATCATTCAGAAAACAGAGAACATAAGATAGCCCAATCTAGGATGGAATCCTACTTCCGATTGTTTATTATTCTCTATGATCTCTGTTGTTTGTTGATTTTGTTCGAGTGCAGTTTTTAAAAAAATAAGCATTGTCCCGTGTTTGTTTACTGCACTCAATACCCGGAGGAGTATAAAAGTAGGGCTCAGACAAAAATTGGAGGCTTGTACTACGGCAAAACATGGAAGAGAAAAGACTCGGGGAAAAAAAAAGATGGAAAACCCTGTGGATCAGTGGGCCTGACTTGATCATTCTGTGGCGGAATGTGTTTGTCAAACATTGGTGGAATCAGCCACGAGAGAAGTTGTTCGACAAAAACAAAGCTGAAAAAAAAAAAAAACGAAAAATACAGTAGTCTCCACTAAACCGTCTGACAAGACGAAAAGGGCCACACACACATATATATATATATATATATATATATATATATATATATATATATATATATATATATATATATATATATGGTGGTAGGCAAGGTTGTGTGTTGTCACTTTATTTATTTAATATGTATAGTGAAATTAATTTAAGGTCCATAAGGGGTGTGCATGAAATAACAATTGGAGTTCATAATATAAATAATCTATGGTGTGCTAATGATACAGTCTCTCTCTTTGCGATCAGGACTCATTCAGAGTAGGACTCCAGACTCTCACACGAAGACAGCTGTCTGTTTAAGCCTGTTAGATCCATTCCGCTTGAATACCTGTTAATACGTTGCACTGTGTTCTGCGCCAGTGGCCCAGTGCATCCGATTTCAGCCAGCATTTTGTTCAGGTTTGCTTTCCATAGCCTTTGATTGTCCCCAATCTTCCTGCAAGGCAGCAGATGATCTTTTCTGTAGGGGGATTCTGCCCTTAGATGGTCGGCCCTCCCAGGTTTACGAGCACCATCTGCCCGAGTCACTAGAGGTGACTAACACAGACACGCGACTTGGAATATGAGGAAACTGCAACAAGGAACACTTTTCATGCATAGCCTTCAATTGTTCCTGCCGCCTATCCCCATATACCGGTAATTCATGTCCTCTTGAACATGATGATCGTCGTAGCACTTAATGATGTTAGGCCATCGTTGTTGACTCCAATTCCGTACATATAGACACAGAGTTAGTCGTCAAATTATCCCCGTCGCACATCAAACAGCAGACCTAAGATTAGTGCACAGCCGATCTAGGGAACCATTACGATGACGTAGCACACAACAATGTCGAACACATAATTTAGCTCCCTTTAGATTTCTGATTACTCAAGTGTAAGCAGCCTACGACGAACAAAACACAAAGCAAATTCCCCAAAGAAACAAAACTGCGGCTGACGAAGTATACATTAGTGAGTAACATGCAAATAACTTGCGTCAAGGAATTCCAACAACGGTCATGAACAGCACCAATGTGACGTAAAGCGCAGATCAAGTCTAGACGGTGGAAGGTCTCATTCACAACACTTGATTTGTCAAAAACGGACTGTTGTCGGCCTACGACCTCGCTTTAGCGTCACAGATGTATTAAGTATATCATCATTTTGACTTTAATGCAGAAAAGTGTAACGGAGAACCGAAATTAATCAGACCCTGGATGCACTTGATCCGATGTCTAGCCCTCTCTCTGGGTAGTGAGATCCAATGTCTAGCCCTCTCTCTGGGTAGTGAGATCCGATGTCTAGCCCTCTCTGGGTAGTCAGATTCGATGTCTAGCCCTCTCTGGGTAGTGTGGTCTAATGTCTAGCCCTCTCTAGGTAGTAAGATCCGATGTCTAGCCCTCTCTGGGTAGTGAGGTATGATGTCTAGCCCTCTCTGGGTAGTAAGATCCGATGTCTAGCCCTCTCTGGGTATTACGATCTGATGTCTAGCCCTCTCTAGGTAGTAAGATCCGATGTCTAGCCCTCTCTAGGTAGTAAGATCCGATGTCTAGCCCTCTCTAGGTAGTAAGATCCGATGTCTAGCCCTCTCTGGGTATTAAGATCTGATGTCTAGCCCTCTCTAGGTAGTAAGATCCGATGTCTAGCCCTCTCTGGGTATTACGATCTAATGTCTAGCCCTCTCTAGGTAGTAAGATCCGATGTCTAGCCCTCTCTGGGTATTACGATCTGATGTCTAGCCCTCTTTAGGTAGTAAGATCCGATGTCTAGCCCACTCTGGGTTGTAAGATCCGATGTCTAGTCCTTTTCTGGGTATTGAGATCCAATATCTAGCCCTCTCGGAAAACGACGAAAAACAAGTGTCCCCGTGTGCATTCTGCGCACGTTAAAGACCCCTGGTAATTTAAAAATCGAGAAGAGTAGTCCAAAAAATGGCCGAAGCTCGATCAAAATAAATGGGAGAAAATTTACCCAAAAAGTTCAAACTCTCGGCTAGAGAGTACCTTTGAAGTTGGAGAACATCTGCCTGTAAGGCGGGGAACAACTGAGCACATGGTTGCAGGTGTGAAGAAAAATAGAATAAAAGTGATATTCATGCAAAATTTAGCCCCCCCCCCCCCCCCCCGACTTCGCTGGCGAAGAACAGTAACACCCAGCCTTAAATGGGTACCTGCTTTTTTTTCTGTAAAGCAGCACTGGCGACTACATTACCCCAACAATCGTGTGCCTACAGTCTAAAAAAAAAAAAATTATAATGGTACTGACGCCATTTTCCCTATACGCCGCGTGGCGTGACGGGCCTCTTTCTGTTACAATTCTAAGATATTGTGATGTAGCAAAGTACCCCCGTCACGCCAAGTGGCGTATAGGGGACATGGTGTTAGTGACCATACATTTTATAGATCTTTTGCACATGATTTTTGGGGTAATGTGATCGGTATTACGCCTGTGCCGCTTTACTTTCCCAGAAAAAAATCCGGTACCCATTAAAGGCTGGATATTATGACGTAATTATAATCATTTAGGGTAATAATTGAAGGAACGAGTTCACATAGTGCAAATTGTCGTAATCATTATGTTGTTGATTATCAGGCTGAAGGTCAAACATTCGGAAGTAAACTGAATATGATTGAGTTTAGTTTGTAGAAATGGATTGGAGAACTTGTGCTGTTGTTTCTTTAGCTGGATATCTCCTTTTTGTGGCGAAATTATGTTGAAGTTTAAAACTAAAAATGAAAAGAGAACTACTTCACACAATTCAGACAATACAAATGAGATTTTGGGGCATGTTAAAAGACACAGCAGTCTACTAAAAGTAATCCTGGAAGGGAAAATACAAGGTAAAAGAGGCAGAGGCAGACCAAGACTAACATTGACGCGTTATATCAAAAGATGGACAAGTCAGCCAATGACAACCTACACTGTCAAAGGAAGAGACAGAACGGAATGGCACTTCATAGTAGCCAACCTTCGATGCAATACCTGGTGGAACCAGTTCTTTTAAAGATACTGGAGACAAATAATAATAAATTAATATTATTATTATAGAGGGAAACTTCCGAGGCGATAATTCGGGGAATTATAGGAGGAAGAGGGATGTATTACAGCACTCAAAAAAAATGACAAATAAACAACAGCAGAAAAAAAACAAAGAACAATGTATGGTCCGAAGCAGGATCGAATCTGTACTCCATGGCACTGCGCCTTGCCACGAGAAGTTGAACGCTTAGGAACACTGATATATTGACCCACGGGCTATGAAGAAGTTTGAAAACCTCTGCATTGACGGACGTACGTAGACCTGACACCTGGGAGACGCGTGAATTCTGACCTTCAAGGTAAAATGTCCCAGCTAATCTCAGAGTCATCCCAGTGGCTCTTAAGTCATTGGCTTGACCTACCGCGTAGGCCTGACCTGCCACGTAGACTTGGCCTTTTACCTAGGCTTATACTGCCTGAAAGGCTTCGGCAGCCTCGGGCCACCTTGGACTACATTGTGTTCGTTTTACTGTGAGCGACTGTGATAGAATATCACTTTCAATTAATTTTAAAAGTTATCAATATGACTGATAAACATCAACAAATTAAACTACCAATATGACTTATAAATATCTACAAATTGAACTACCAATATGACTTATAAATATCTATAAACTAAACTACCAATATGACTTATAAATATCTACAAATTAAACTACCAATATGACTTATAAATATCTACAAATTAAACTACCAATATGACTTATAAATATCTACAAATTAAACTACCAATATGACTTATAAATATCTACAAATTAAACTACCAATATGACTTATAAATATCTACAAATTAAACTACCAATATGACTTATAAATATCTACAAATTAAACTACCAATATGATTTATATCCACAAACTAAACTATCAATGCACTTTATTTCTGCTGCTTGTGAACTATATCGTTTGTCGCCAGACTATTACAATCGCAACAACAACAAAATATATCTACCAATAAGACTGTCAATAAGAGACTGATAAATACCTACACAAGTAGTCAGCCCGTACTGCGCCTGGTAGCTTAATCATCATCATGTTACATGCACACAGACGAGCATGTCCTTCCACATATCCATTTCGTCGACATTCAAATAAGTATTTCCAGATTGTTCAGCAGGGAGTCTCGATAGCTCAGTGGTTAATGAACTGGACTACAAAGGACAAAGGGGTACGGTTCGATCCAACCGACGGCTTTCGGGTTCACCCAGCCTTTAATGGGTACCACATTTTTTTCTGGGAAAGTGAAGCGGCACGGGCGTAATACAGACCACATTACCCTAAAAATCATGTGCCGAAGGTCTGTAAAATTTATGGTCACTAACACTATATTCTCTATACGTCACTTGGCGTGACCGGGGTACAATACTTTACTTTTTTAGATTGTTCAGCTGTCTAGCAATATTGTCGTGTCTCTGTCTCTCTTCATTTCTATGTTTTCTGTTATTACAGTATTGTCAAGTGACCCTCTTCTCAAGTCGATATTTTCTTATGGATTTCAAAAGTTGTTTGCATGTTTTTGTTTTATTCTGAACATCTTCGTTACAGTTGTCTATCACTCATACATTCGTTGATTTCTTAATTTGGGTCTTTAGAGGGATTAGAAGAGGGTGTATTGCAAAATAAAATGAAAAAATAAAAACCTTTAGTGGTTACATACTGAATATTGCACCCCTGCCCAGAAAGTCTCAAATGTGCTCATCTTTGACTTGTATTTGTTAACGAGCGGTAACAGCTAAACTACCATTCGTAGATAAACATCAACTTGTGTGTGTGATGTTGCACATTTAAATTACTTCTATAAAATATCAAATGTAAGGTTAAGGTTAATATATTGTAACAACTGGAAAAATTGAGGGACGAAGAGATAGTGGGAAGCAAGGAGAAAAAATACCAGACAGCTTAAGAGAATGGCTTGGTAGAAGGTTAACAACAGAAATGATAAATAGCTGCCGAGATCGAAAATTGTGGAGAGACATGATCACCTACGCCGGTAGGCACGGTACTTGATGATGATGAAGGTTAAGTGGTATGTACAGACTCAAGACATCTTCATCCATAAACGCTGAATAATTTAGTAACATTATAATTAATATGTCACTTTGAGAGGAAAACAAAGAGCTGTGATCTCTTAATCTGTCGTTGGTATTCTCAACATTCTTCTCTAGAACTACACGTCAGTTGCCGTCAATGACCTTCTT